>PVKA01025464.1:0-32953 GCA_004027165.1 Ctenomys sociabilis | reverse complement strand
CTCCCTTCTTTCTTTTTTTCTTTTGTATTTTAGTGAAGGATCTACAAGGTGTTCAGGGACTCACTACTAGATTGCACTCATAGTGATCTGCCTGCTACAGCCTCCCAAGAGCTAGGATTACAGGCATGAGCCACCACACCCAGTCTCAGTTGCTCAGCTGCCGTCTCAGCACACCCCGGGACTGAGGCTGGGCCAGCACTGCAGGCTGGGGTGACCCCCCAACCCCCACCTCCAGCACTCCAGCCTGCTGAGCTATTTGGCCCGCCCTATAACATTTGAGCCTAGTGCTTTATCCCTTACACATTCAACTTCTACTTCTGTGTTTCCTTTGTAGCAGGATTTTGTGTTCTAGATTTGTTCTATTGTCTTATCACTCAGTCCCCCATTTTTTTTTTCTTGTTCTCTAGACTCTAATGCTTAAATTAAAAAAAAAATTGCTGTCACAGCACTGATGCCTTTCAGGGCCCCATGTTGAGCCCTAATGCTGCTATGATGTACAGTAATAAGGGGGGGGCAGGGAATGCAAAGGACTGATCCACCCAGGTTCCATCAGGTAGGAGAACAAACCGAACCCAGCACTCCTAGGCAGGCATGCAAAGACTTCCTTGGAAATCTCATCTTTTCTGTCTCACTGCCTTCTGCTTCTTTGCCCTCTTCCCAGCTTCGGCGATTTCTCCCTGAGGAGTTCTGACAGGGAGTCTCCTTAGCTCAGTAGCTAAGACTGAGCTGTACTGCCTTGCCCCCTTTGCACCTGCTGAAATCCCAAAGGGAAAAGACTGGCACATGAAATAGAGTCCGAATGATAAAATTAAACCAGCAAATTCCGCAGCTGCTGTGTCTGCACAGACCACCACTGGAATCTTCATCAATGCCTGCTTGGACTTTCTAGTTTTACATCACTGCTCTTTTCATTGGGTTTGCGTTTTGCATACTGGGAAGGAGGAAAATAAATTTCAGGATGCTGGTTTCATCCTGAAAGGCAGACACATGAATCATACGGCTATGAGCTCACATCTGCGGCTCATATTAAAGGTAAATGCAGCCACACTCTGGTTCCTGTCTCTAGAGTACTGCTGAGCTGAAAGTACAGAGCTGATGTAGGTCCAGCCACTGCAACAGCAAAACTCATGGTAGTGGTCACATGACTGAGGTGAAGGCTGAGGAGGAGCCAGCTCCTCTGGGTGCAAGGCAGCCTTCTTCCTACAGGAAGAACTTGTGTGTGTGTGTGTGTGTGTGTGTGTGTGTGTTTTGTATTTTTAAAAAATTTATTTTAAAGAGACTAAGAAAAATGACACAGAATTTCTACACAAGGTGATGGAAAATCAGCAATGGTTATTACATGGCATAGTGTTATCTACCAGATACAGGCAGGCAAAATTGATCAAACAATTAAGCATTAGCTGTTCCTTTCAATAGAAAGTAGTACAGTTACCTTAGCATATAGCTAACTTTTGGGCATGCTTTTTTTCTTTCTAATCCTTCCCAAGTTCTCTGAATTCTTCTTTAAGGCCATTATATTTGTAATACTGAGATGGACTTGTGCTTGTCCCAAATTTGGAGAAGTGTACGGAGATGAACTTGAGATAGTGCTGCTCACATGCAAAGCAAAGTTCGTTCAGTTTGGGAATTTCTAAGTGGCTTACTTCTTTATTTAAAAAGATGCTTCAGGTGCCTTCAAAGCACAGGGCACCATGGAGATTGGGGCATAGCCATTTCGTTATTGTTTGTGCATGTGTGTGAAGTGTGTGTGTGTGTGTGTGTGTGTCAGAGAGAGAGAGACAGGGACAGAGACAGAGACAGAGAGACAGAGGCAGAGACAGACAGGTGTCTAGCCAGCCTGTCACATGGAAATGTTTGCCTCAGAAACAATACAGCAGGGTAGAAGAACGAGGCCTGGTTAAAGTCAAGGGTGAGCTGTGCAGCACTGGAGGAGGAGCAGTTACAGAAGCATACTGTTGGCGCGCGGCGGTGTCTCGGGGAAAGTAATGAGAGCAATGAGAGGGGACGCAGGCCAAAAAGTGGGCTATGCGGGAGGAGACAACTCCAGAGAAGGGAATCTACGGGGTCTTGAGGAGATTTGAAGAATTTCAGCTGTTCCTCTGAGTGGGGAAATGGTGTTCAAACATTTCTGCTTGGTTGCAGGGTTTGGCAGAGGGTCTTGGAACTGAGGTAAAGTGGAGACCCCTCAGGAGATGGGCTAATTCTGTGAAGAACAATCTGGGTAGAGAGATCTGCTGGGGGGAGGACATGGGAAGAGGTTGGCCCACCAGTACAGTTCAGACGTGGAGCCACCAGGATCTGTTCTTGGATGTATAAAATGACTCAAATATCACTCTGCTTTTTGTTTGTCTGAACAGTTTGCCAGGAAGTAGAGACTTACTGAAATGGGAGAGACTGGAGGGGGCAGAGATTTTCTTGGGGGAGGGGACAACCAGGAGTTTGGTTTGGGATTGGATGGATTTGAGATATCTGCTAGACCTCGAAGAAGAGACATGCATATAGGCATAGACGTGTCTGCGCTGGTGTTAGGAGCACAGAGGGAGTGTTTTAAACCTTAGAGTGGTAGACATCAGTGAGGTGTGGGTGTATATAGAAGACCAGAGGAGTGCAGTGTTTGGGCCCTAAGCCCTTCTGAGGTCGGAGATGAGAAGCCACCCGAGGTGCAGAGGGGGATTAGCCAGTGTCTTAGTTTCCTGCTGTTGTTAACAAAGGATCAAAAGTGACATGTAGTCCTGGAGCCTGGACCCATGCAGTCAGCATCAGCAGGGTCACAATTTCTCTTATGCTCTAGGAAAGAACCTACCCTTGCCTCTCTGGCTTCTAGTGGTTGCTGGCAGTACTTGGTATTTTTGGCTGGCAGGGGCTTCACCCCAGTCATTCCACCCCTATCTTTCTGTGTTTATGTCATCCTCCTTCCTTGCCAAGCTATGCTCTCACTTCTCGCATTTTGTGGTAACACCAGCAGTATCGGGTCCACCCAGTGACCTCACTGTAGCGCAATTAAATCAGTAGAGAGCCGAGTGCCAAGAAGCATTATATTTTTAGGCACTGGACATTAAGATTTCAACGTATGCTTTTTGGGGACATACGTTAAGCTATAAGAGCCAGAAAGTGGTGGAGAACCAAGGAAGACAAGTACAGAAAGGATGGGACCATGGAGTCAGATGATAGGTTGAGTCACGTGGACACAAAATAAGACAAGGACTGATGGTTGGCTCCACCCACATGGGGATTATTTTCACCTTTGCAGTGCGTTTCAGTCAAATGGCCAGGATGAGAATTGGGCTGACATTCAAGAGGCAATGAATGGAGGAGTTAGGGAAAGTAAATACAGGCAGTTTGGGGAGGAGTTTTATAGGTAGAGTGAGGAGGGCAACAGGATATTAGTGGGGAAAGAAGGAATTTCAAACCAAGAGTAGAAATAGAAGTGTGTTTCTATCCATGAGCCACTAACCGGGGGAAATATTGCAGGAAAAGGGGGACAATTTATAGCATGATGTCAAAGAGACATTTCTAGAGTGATGTCTTTGAACAGGTTGGGAGATCTGGCTGTGTCTCCAAGTAGTTCTGGTACATGTTCAGGCTTGAGAACTGTCATTCTAAGCATCTCTAAGACTATCTGAAAGTCCTTGTCTAGTGATACCATGAGCACAAATGGAAAATGAAACACTTCTTTTGTTTAGAATGATAGTTCTTGACTAACGGGAAGAAAACGTGAGTTGAAAGTGACCACTGCACGTTCCTGGAAGGTACACTGTAGGAGCAGAAGCTCCCCGGGCCTCACACTAAGGGCTGATTTGGCCGCACTGTCCCTTTAGACCACAGTTTCTGCTCTTTGGATGGGTTCTCCACCACGCCTGGAGGTCTGGCTACCCTTCAGCTGCTATTTTTAGATGATCTTGTATCAAACCCTTGCAGAGGGAAGGCAGCATCACGGGGACTTGAAATATTTGTATTTGGTAGGACACAAACATTGTGTAACAAATTAATGCCCTAATACTCAAATATTGTATATGTAAAACTTGTGTATGTTAGGTTTACTTCAGATATGATCCAGCGAGCCACTGAAAATGTCCCTGAGATGATTTGGTTCATTATAAGTTGTACTCCTGGGTTGGTAATGCTCACCTTCATGCGATTATTCTTTTGTTCTTACTTAAGCATTTAACAATGAAATGGCCATCATTTTTCCAGCCAATGAAAATTGTCTTTCATTTTCTTAAGTTAGAGGACCACAAAGTCTTAAAACAGTGGAAAGGGCTTTCATGAAAGCTGAAACTTGAATTTTAGTAAAATAATTTGGCATGAGCAAATGTTTCACCAACGTGGAGCTTTGCGCTGTGTGTTTAAATCAGTGTGGAGATACGCACTGCGTGATGTTTGGTAGGAAACATTCGATTATTAAGGTGACCTACACACACTGTGAGGGCTGCATTAGCAAGAGAACTTTCCCTTCTCTGCCTCCCCTGTGAAGCAGTGGGAAAGGCTTTGAATTGCCTCCTGATGCTAGAAAATCATTTTTAGTTTCTTGTAGCATGCTTTAGGAAATTTGGAATGCCACCTGCCCTTTAGCCCTCTGGGATTTTGTAATTTTGCGTCTGCTGGTGTCAACTCTTGGCATTTTCATGGAGCTGAGGGAAGTGTCTGTCTGTGCCCCACACAGTGACCCAGGAGTTAAGAAGGCTGTCAGAAGGGACACCCCCCAAGTGCCACCTGTGGTGCGTATGGGTGATTAGAGATTAGAGCAAAGACGCGGCTCTAACCCTGACTGTCGCCTGCAGTGGCAAGTGGGGTAAATAGGAAGTTGTCACAGCTTTTCTGGTATATGATATTTTAAACAGCTTATAGTATCTCTGATCAAGAACTTTCAAATTTTTGAATTTACTTATAGACTGGTGTATTTTTCCATCACAAAATTCAGTAGCTAGGCAGGTCAGGAGAGAAAATCAAGGCAAAGACTTTGACATTGCCAAAGTAGGAGTCAGAGCCGACAGCCAGGGTGTCTGAATTTCCGTCTGACGCTTTCACATTCACAACAAAGGAAACTTTGGAAACAAACCAAATGCTGCTCTAGAACGAATTAAATTTCATCAGCCATTTAAATGATGTTTGAACTATCTCTACGTTCGTTAAAATTTTAAACTGTTAAATACTACTTGGATATTGTCATAGTTTTGGGAAATTTTAAGAAAGCTTAGCTTGAGGTTGATGCAGAGACTGTTTCATGTTTAATGTGGGATTTGACAAGCATGCTGGAAATTGGTGTTGGTTATTCTTGAGGTTGTTATTTTAAATTTACACTAAAGTCTTACCTTTGCTAGCATTGTTTCTGAACTAGAAGAATTTGGGTTGGAATTTTTTTTTTTTTTTTTTTTTGCATTTAGTACAGGGTCTACAGGGTCTCATTACATCGACCGGATTCAGAGTGATCCTCCAGTTTTCAGCCTCCCAAGCGCTGGGATTACAGGTGCGCACCACCATGCCCAGTCTCACTTGGTAACTCAGTGCACCCCGGGGGTGGGGCCAGCACAGCACATGGGGGATCCAACTGCAGGCGCTGCGCTCTGCCTAAGCAGGGGCTTTAATCCGCTGAGCCGTCTAGCTGGTCCTGGAGTTTTCAAATATGAAAAAAACAATGCTTTTCTCAATTCTTTGTCATATTTCAAGTCTCATCTTTGTACCTGACTGAAGCTGTGGTCTAAGAAAGCAGTGGGATGGGAATGCTGAGTTCACTGTAGCTGTTGGTACCTCTCAGAAGGGCAAAAGAGCAAGAACAGCCAGGCAATCATGGTGCTTGGGGCAGAATCAAGGAGATAAGCTCTGTGTTGGGCCCAACTGAGGCTCCCTAGAGAAATGCAGAGAGCTGGGACTGGGTGCTGGGAGCCAAGTCTGGGCTTCGCCAGGACGAGTGCTGTTCATCTTGATAGTAGCTGCTCTTAGTGGTATTTCTGAGAAAAACACAAACGGCCTGCAGTTGGCTGTAGAACTTCCTCCACATGTGCCCTCTGTTCGTGGAACTGATGTGTGCTCTTGCAACAACAGCCGGAACAGGTAGCACTTCCCCTTTCACATTTGGAGTAAGCTGACATGTAAGGCTGAATTCCTGAGACAGTTTGGGGAAACCAAAGAAGACCCACTTCAAACTTTCTTTTCAGGTCACGTTGAGTCCGAGAGCCAGTGGGTCAGGCACTTGGCAGAGTCTTCTATGGGAACTCGGGCTTGGGGGGTTTCAGAGGGGGTCACGTGGTCACCAGGTCTCAGGACTCTCAAAAGGTGGGAGCTGGTTCAATGCAACCTTTATTCCTGACAGGCAGAGTTAGGACAAGGACCCAAGGTGTCCCCTTGATGTTCTTCCACATGTCCAGTGTCCCCTGTGGACTTCAGAGTCTTGCTTTCTTACCATTTACTCAAATGCTTTGTCTGACCTTGGGGTAGGACTCAAGCCCAAGCCCTTTGTTGGAAGTCATCGTGCCAGCCAGGTGCCACCTCTGCGCTGACACCACGGCCTCTGGTGATTCTTTTCATGAGCTTGCGCCTGGCACTTCTCCGGCGAGGCTCTCCAGCATCTCGGGTGCCCTTTCCTCTCATTTTGCCTTATGGTGTTATGACCGTATGGTGAATCCACAGCCTTCAGCAATGAAGAAAGTAACTTTGATTTTTGTTTTCTGCGTAAAGCAGCGCTTCAGTTTACAAACTCATTTTGTTTATGATTCTGCTCAACTGCTGCTGAACTCAACTGCTTATAAACTAAATCAAATTTCCCTGTAAGATTCAGTGTTGCCCAATGTGGAGTTGTGAGTGTGAGCAAAATTTTGTCAAATGCTTCTGTTTGTGAACTGAATTATTTGTGAACTGTGTGAGGTACTGCTGCTTTAAAGAATTTTGATAAAACAGATTATACCTAAAAGGTACTGGGAATTCAATGCATGGTTCAAGAAATCCTGAAAGAACACATTTGCACTTGCCGCTGAATTTAAGGCAGAGCTTGTTGGTGCTGTCTGGATCACTTTCTGACATGATTTTTGTGTTCATAACTTCCTTATTCCTTTTCATAGTTGGTCTGCTCATGGAAGAGTCTGTGAGTTGCTTTTTCTGTGATTATATTCACAGCATTTGATTGTGCTGATTAACCTTATTCTGTGTCACTGGTGCCACTTTCACAGTTGTATAGTATTTCACTGTAGAATGTAACTAATATTTTTTTTAACCTGATAGTGTAGATATGAATGTACAAGAATCCTGAGTTTTGATCATACATCCAGGAGTAGTCCTTGGGCCTCTGTATTGTTAGCATTGATAGGCATGTTGTCATTTTATTTCACAGTGATCATACTTAGTCTCCCATCAGTAGCATATGGTTGTTCCTATTGCTCCCCAACTTTCCCAACTGCTTTTAAGGTGCCTAAGAGATTCCCAACTCCATGAACTTTCCTGGTCCATGCTTCTGAATGAGCTGCTGTCCTGGGAATCCAGGTGATTTTGAACATGCTTTTTGGGCTTCAGTTGGTAAATTTAATGAGTTGTCCAGAGACAGCTAAGCCATGATGTAGCCTAGGGCCACCTCCAGCGCCCACAGCCTGGGCGTCCCTGTGTGATGGCTGTAGCTCCTCTACTTCAGGTCATCGTGGATGGTTTCTCTTCACCTTCCCTAAAGAGCCTCTGGGTTTTCTCACATTGCAGCTGTGGCTACTTTAAAATTAAGAAAGAATTTTTTATCAGTACCCGTTCGCAGTGCCTAGTGCTTGCAGTCCTTGTGTGGAGTGGGCGCACATACACAGACTTGCTTGACCTCCTTTTTCTTTCTGGTATTTTAGGGAGGGGTCTACAGGGTGCTCAGGGTCTCACTACTAGATCAGACTCTTAGTGATCCACCTGTTTACAGCCTCTCAAGAGCTGGGGTTACAGGGGCGTGACACCATGCCCAGCGTCAATTGCCGTCTCCCCCATCTCTGCGTACCCCGGGGGCGGGGCCAGCACTACAGGAACCAATGGCTCCTGCCCCTGCTCACAGGCACTTTAATCCTCTGAGCTATTTGACTGGCCCTTTGACTCCCTTTTTCATCTCTTTCTTTTACTTCTTTCCCCACCATTTCCATCTTGAGACAGATCTCTATGTTCCTACTTCCTATTTGCTGTCTTTTATTTTGTTCTTTATTTTTATTTGGGGTTTCCTATATAAGAGAAGCCATGGGATACTTCAGCTTGTGTGTCTGATTTATTTCACTTAACATTAGGGTCTCAAGGTGCATCCATTTTCCTATAAATGGCTCAAGTTTATCTTTCTTTACGGCCGAGTAGCACTCTGGTATGTATCAATGCCACATTTATCCATTCATCTGTTGATGATGTATAGGCCGCTTCCAAGATTTAGTTAGAATACGAGTTGTGTTGCTATAGCCGTAGGTGTGCCTGGAGCACAGTACTGTGATGTCTTTAACTCTGTGGGGACCGTACCCAGAGGGGCAGTAGCTGGCTTAGGTGGAGTGCCTGGTTTGAGTTCCCAGCAGCCTCTGTCCTGGTCCTGCAGCGGTGGCACTGGTTTACACTCTGGTGCTGGCAGGTTGGCCTGTCTATGCCGCTGCTGAGCCAGGCAGCTGGGTGGCGGGAGCTGTGGTACCAACTGCAGTCCATTTAACGTGGGCCAGCTCTGTGCCTTTGATTCAGTGCTGGGAGGCGCTGAGTGTCTTCAATGCCTCTCAGTGGTGAGAAGCTCAGGCGAAGGGTGGTAACCACCTGGCTGGTGACAGCATTGCAGGCGGCCGGGCCAGGGAGCAGTCAGGTGCTGAGCGGCTGCTCTGAGGCCGCAAGCAAGCAGCAGGCTCCCACGTGCTGTGCTCTGGGACCAAAGTCAAAAGGCCTGGAAACTTTCCTCTACAGGGGCCGCTCCCAGCCTGTTTCCTTTCAGCGCATGAATTAAGAGATGTAGAAAAGTTATCGCTAAGCTAACACTGGCCTCCACATGATGTCTCTGGAGGTCTCAGAGAATTTTTACTAGTCTGAGAATTGTCAATATTTTCCCTGAAGTTATACATTTAAAAAGAATTGTGTAGTCTTAGGTTGTGATTATAACTTGTTAAGACATTTTTTATAAAATCAAGAAAGCGTAAGGTATAAAATATAACCTTAAAAAACATTTCACAGTAATACCGAGTCCTGAGATATAAGGACCAATATTGACTTTTTTTTCCTTTTCTTGGCAGAACTTGGAATTGAACTCAGGCCCTTGTGCTTTCCAGGCAAGCATTTATTCTACTGAGCCATCTCCCCAGACCCCCAATATTGATTTTTTTTTTTTTGTCTTTTTGAGACAGGGTCTCACTATGCAGTTCAGGCTGGCCTTAAGCTCACTTTGTAGCTCAGGCTGGTCTCAAACTCACAACAATCCTCTTGCTTCAGCCTCCCGAGTGCCGGGAGTACAGGCCCAATATTGATTTTAAAATGAACTGGACACATTTTTCTGCATCATATAGAAGTTGCTCTCCACAAGGGAAGCAGAACTTCATTACTTTGCTTCTCCAGCTCAGAAGTAAAAGCTCTTTAAATATAACTTTGTTTTATAAAGCAACACGAAGACAGCTAAATCTGTCTTTTTGTTTATGTAGCACTTATCCCAAAGCGCCTGGGTAATTAACTTGCAAGTTTAATGACAGTGCAATATCTGGGCACTTCGGGAAACTGTAGTTGTACTTGTGCCTTGGAGCAAAGGCCAAGATACACATTCCTTTTCACCCCGAGTTTCAGTAAAAATAAATTTTACACAGATGCCATTAATAGGGGTGTCAGACAGAATTTGCATTTTCAGTTCTTAGAACATTTTGGGAAAAAAGGCGGTTTTGCTGTGGTTCTTCCCTTCATCCGTATCCAGGAGAATTTAAATGTAAGATGTGAATTAAAAAGGACTTCTAAAAACTTCTTCTTTGAATCCTGCACATTTCAAATGAAACAGAAAAAGCTTGTTTTTGAGCCAGGAAAAAAAAAAACAAAGAAAGAAAAAAAGAAAGAAAGAAAAAGCCCAAACATGAAAAAAGCAAAACAAAAAGCAGTGCAGTGACCATGCCCACTCTTACAGGGGCAGTGCACCTGTCAAGGGCCCACAGGACAGCAAGGGGTGAAACAAGCGACTTGCTGTATGGCAGCTCATTCCCTGCATCCCACAAAACATGTGTGCCTTTCGTTTTTCTTAATAATAGCACCAATAAGCACACACACACACACACACACACACACACACACACACACACACACAGAATACATACCAGTGGATCCTAAATCATTTTGTATTTTTCCTAGTTCATCAGTTATACCACCAGTACCTCAAGTGGTGTTGAGGATGGTTTGAAAAAAAATTGTACCAATATGTAACTCAGTGTGCCAGGATCTTACAGATAAATGTCTGATTTACATATGTCCTGGGAATTATAATAACCAGATTTATAAAGAAGCCAAGGACCTGGTATGGCATGTCGTGGCTCACATCTGTTATCATAGCACTTGGGAGGTTGAGGCAGGAGGATTGCTGTGAGTTTAGGGCCAGCCTGGCTACATAGCAGGACTCTAGCTCAAAATAAAAGAAGCCAAAGAAATTTTCTTTTGTAACTTGAAAAATAAAACAGATTTATTGTCTTTCCTCCTAATTATGAATGTTCTTTATAAAATGTTTTAAACAACATAAAAGAATAAGGAAAAACTTTGAAGTAGGCCTTGAAATTTCCATCAATCAGAAACAACCACTGGTACTCTTGTTTGTTTCCGTGAGATTTGTGTGACTAGAAACACCTAGAAGGCTGGCCACAGTTTTTTAAAAAATGCAAAGTGAGGCCATAACCAAGAAAAAACTTAACACCCCATGACATTCCTCTATTCTCAGAAATATCTGGACTGTAAATGTCATATGGGCCATGGCATAGATGGTCAGAGCAGAATGTTGCCAGAGGACTCTTTGGTTGACTGGTTTTGTAGTGGGGACCTTACGGGCCAGGTGAAGGCAGTGGGCCGAGCACTTCCTGTCCCCATCAGGACAGGAGCTGCCACATAGCCAGGCTCCTGCTCCCACAGGGCTCTTGGCTGTGGTGTTTCCAAAGGGCAGATCGGAAGGGGCCTGCTCTGTCCAGTCCTACTGTGAGGCCTGCGGGGAAACAGCTGCTTCTGAGAGTTTTGACTTCCTTGGATTGTCTGTGCTCTTTCCAGATCATGCCCTTTAATCTTGGTTCCATGTCTCTGTGGCTTTCCATAGACAAAAGAGTTTCTGTGTCTTATGACCACCTATTGACCACCTGATGACCATCTGGTGACTGATTTTTCTTTACTTTTTTATTGTTTGTATTAATAGGGATTGAACCCAGCCCTTTAAAATGACAGTTTTTAAAATTTCATTTTGAGACAGGGTCTTGCTAAGTTGCCCAAGCTGTCTTTAGAGTAGCTGGTATGATAGGTGTGCATCACCATAGCTGGCTAAGGACTAAATTTTCACAGAGAAGGGGCAAGTCCTCTTTTTTACTTACTTTAAACCATATAAGCTTTATTTATTTATTTATTGTTTGTGGTTTTTGAGATGATGGCTCACTCTGTATTCAGTAACCTGGCTTCTTCCACTGCCTGGGGACAGCAGGGTTTCCAAGGACAGTGGAGTGCGCTCTGCACTTCTTCAGTTGTTTGTGGGACAGCAGGGCCCGTGAGAGGAGTGTGTGGCCATGTGAACCTTCAGCGGTGGGCTGGCTAGAGCCTTAAGTTACCCTTGAATCTCCAGCCTTGGCTCTATATATTTGACCTCGCTTATCACTTTAGCTTATCTTCTACCCGTACAAATGTTCCCTGCCTCTGTCGAAGAGCAAAATCACTCCACTAAAGGGAAAATCACTGCCTACAAGGGCACAGAGTATGTTTGATTTTGTTATATAATTTTAGAGCTTGCCCCTGCTGTTGGAGGTAACAGGTTTTGAAACTATTGTTATTACTAACTGTACTATGTTAGCCAGGATGTCATATAGGCAGTAAACAATTTCTTTCCTTTGTGAGACAGCACTGTGATTGTATGAGGTCATAATCATCTCCACAGCCCAGTACCAAAGGGTTAGAAGCTCAGCCAAATAGTAATTTTGCATTCTTTACAAATTGGGAAGGTAGGATAATGGGATAGCTATAAGAAACCACTTGAAAGGCCAGCAAGATAGCTTAGCAGACTAAAAGCACCTGGTCAGGCAAGCTTAGGCAAGTGCAAGGGCTGTGGCTCGATCCCTGGCACCATGTGCTGCTCCCCCCACCCAGGGTGGGCTGAGCCAACCACAGAGTGTGGACGTAGTGGCACAGGCCTATAATCCCAGCACTGGAGAGGCTGAAAACTGGAGGATCACTATGAGTCTGAGCTGCACAGGGAGACCCTGTAACAACCAAATACATTAAAAAGAAAAAAGAAACCACTTAGAGACATGCCTGAGGAACAGCCATCCTTTATTTATTTTATTTATTTATTTTTGCCTTTTTGAAACAGGGTCTCACTATGCAGTTCAAGCTGGCCTTAAGCTCACTTTGTAGCTCAGGCTGGTCTCGAACTCATAATAATCCTCCTGCCTCAGCCTCCCGAGTGCTGGGATTACAGGCATGCGCCACCATGCCCAGCTTCAGCCATCCTTTAGAGAAGTCTCAGTACTAGTGATAAAACTATATATCATAAGAAATTGGCAAGTATCAACATGGAAAACAAAATAAAATTAGAAAAGAAAAAAATAGAAAATGACAAGATGCAGAAGTAAATGCACCCCTAGACCCACAGCCCCCCCCACAACAATCCTAGAACTTAAGGAGAGAGACGAAAGTGAGACTTTCTGAAATGATAGCAAAGGAAGTGACAAAATAAGCAGAAAAAGCTATACCAAAAAAAAAAAAAGTCAGGTACAGAAAAAAATGATGTTTAAAACCAAATATATTAGTGAAGATACAGATAAAAGAATGGGTGAGCTCAGAAAAAGATGGAAACAAAAAAAATACCCAACATAAGAAAGATGTGGAAACCACGAAGCAGATGCAAACAGAAATCTAAGATAATAAAACCTCTGTTGAAAATATATGCAACAGATCACACAAAGGAGAGGATAGAATTTCAGATCTTAAAAACAGAATTACACCTAGTGATAACAAAAAGAAAGATATCTTAAAAATAGTGAGAGTCTGTGAAAAATTAACTCAACAGCTTCAAGATGAAGCAAAGAATACCGTAAAATGGATTGGGGTCAGAGACAGCACAAATGCCGTTAAAAAAATCTCTTTACAGAAATAATGGCAGAAAACTTCCCTAGCCTGAATAAAGAATTTGGCACACAAATAAATAAGGCAAGGGCCATCCAAATAGCTCAGCGGATTAAAACACCTGTGAGCAGGTGCAGGGCAGGGTGTTCGATTCCTGGGCCTGCTGTGCTGGCCCTGCCCCTGGGGTACATGGAGACAGCAATTGACACTGGGTGTGGTGTCATGAGCCTATAATCCCAGCACTTGGGAGGCTGTGAACAGAAGAATCACTGAGTCTGATCTAGTAGTGAGACCCTGAACACCCTGTAGATCCTTCCTTTAAGCAACAACAACAAAAGATAAGGCGTATAGAACTCCAAACAGTCATGACCAAAATAAAACTACACCAAGACATATAATAATCAAGATTCAGAAATCCAGCACAAGAATAGAGTATTAAAAGCTGTTAGAGGAAAGAAACAGGTTGCTTATGAAGCAAGGCCCAGCAGAATCACAGCAGGCTTTTCAACACAAATCTGAAGAAGAGCTTGAGTGAAGTATTTCAAGTCCGGAAAGACAACAACTTCCAACCAGATGAATGTACCCTGAAAACTATCTTTCACACTTAATAGAAAAGTAAGATACTTCCATGACACAGAACAACTGAAAAATTCATGACTACCAAAAAACCTACAAAATATGTTGAGAGATCTCCTAGACAGAAATAGAAATGATCATAATTCCAAGAACAACAGTAGAAATGAAGTGTCAACCAAGGCAAGCAAGTAAGCTGAGGGGAAGAGCAGGGAACCAACAGGAGGAAAATAACATAACAATAATAAGCCAATAGTTAGCAGTTAACTATCAATATGAATGGCTTCAATTCACCAGTCAAAATAAATAGACTGGCAGAGTAGATCGAGAAACAAGATCCAACAGTATGCTGTATATACAAAAAAACACATGTAACACAAAAGGAAATTCATAGACTGAAAGTCAAAGGATAGGCAACAATTTCCCATGCAACAGGAACCCAGAAAAAGAAACTGGGGTAGCTATTCTGATGGCAGACAATATAAACTTGAAACCAAGAATGATCCGAAGAGGTAAAGAAGGTCATTACGTACTTGTTAGCAGAAAACTTCAAGAGGCAGAGATAACAACCATAATATATATGCATTAAATGTGGGAGCACCCAACTATATAAGGAAATTATTAATAGACATGAAAAATCAAATAAACAAGGACAATTTTAACTGGCGGCTTTGATACACCATTGTCACAGACATAGATCAATTAGACAAAAAATCAGTCTGTACTTAAACGTTTCCGTGGCATGGTGTGTGCATGTGTGTGTGTGTGTGTGTATACTTTTCATATATATATAACTTTAAGAGAATATAAAAAGCAAACAATATGAGTCATCAAAGTTAGGAAATGGAGATACTGTGTGACCAGGGCTAACAGGAACCTTGCAGAGACCGGAATTAGAGAGGAGGGATGGAGGGTGGCCGATGGCCCTCGGTTATCAGTTTCTTGCCCTGGCAAGGTGAGGTGAGGAAATAGCGAGAGATTTAAGCTGCTTTTCTCCTGTTACCCAGCTGCAGTTACTTTCTGAAGCACTAATCTTAGCACAGGAAGCGATGCTGTACATGGAAGAGAATCCAGGCCCTACAGCCAATGATCTGGGGCACAATGTCCCGGGGACATCATCCAGGGTGGTGGTGAGGATTGGTGTTCATGTCCTTAAAATGTAAGCGTAATGATAATGCAGTGCAAGATAACTCAATTGATAAAATAGGGAACCCCCCCAAAACTCAATTTCCAGTGAGAACTAGAAAAAAACAAATTCAGAAAATAGGAATTTGTATTGTGCTGTCCAGGAAAGAGAGAGATGTCATCTGGTGAGCTTGTGTGGGTCGTAAAGCATGGCGTGTTCCTATGTGAGGTAGTCACAGTTTACCAAGTTGAATTCTTGGGAGCTTGGAGCTGGAAGGAACACAGATGTTAATTAGGTTCTTCACACTTCTCTGGATCTGTCAAGGTCACCAAATCCTGTGCTCGCTTCTCACTGTCCTTAGTTGTTGCTTTCTCTTTCTGGGGACACTGGAGTCCTCACTCAGGAAGAGGACAGAGGCATTCTGGAGATGAGTTGGCTGACCAGTTGGGGGTTTTATAGAAGATGCACAGTCATGATTAAAGAAAAAAGTAATGAAGTGAGGTAGTTTTGTCACACATTTTCTCTTTGCCTTTACCTGGCCTCCCTCTCCCATCTATAGTGGAGAGATGTGGAGACATAGCTTCACCTGTGGAGAAGCATTGGAAGAGACCTAGGGCTAGGATGGGTGTGGGGAGGAAGAGCAGGGTGGGTGGGCGCTCACTTTGGGTAGGTGGAAAGGCTTAGGAAACTGGCAGCTGGCCAGTGTGGAGAGTGGCGAGGTTCTATCCGAGGAAGGGAGTGCAGGTGGCAAAGGTGACGTTTAGGGGCAGTATGCACACAGGTGATGTGGGGTTCCCCCGGTGCGATGCTGGTGCTCAGATGGCATCAAGCCCAAGAGCTTGGCTAGGACAAAAGCCTACCAGATTCTCACTGAAGCCCTCAGTGAACTGGCAAAATCTCTTCCCTGAAAATGTGGAGCAGGGACCCCTAGTCAGTTTCTGAGTGGGGTGCAAAGAGCTACCCCCCCAACCCCCAGTGAAAAACCGAAAAGGACAACTCTATTTAATTTTGTGTGTGAGCCTGGCCAGACCATCACACCCAGTGTTTGTTCAAACACCAGTTCAGATGTGGCCGTGAAGACTCATTTAAAAGATGACACAAGCATTTAACTCAGTGGACTCCAAGTCCAGCATGTGACCCTCCAGGGTGTGAGGAGCTCTTGTCCAGTCTGTTTGAATTTTTTTTGGTGGAACTGGGGATTGAACTCAGGCCCTTGCGCTTGCCAGGCAAGCACTTATTCTACTGAGCCATCTTCCTGGCCCTCTGATCCAGTCTGTTTGGCCTTCTAAAGAAAAGGGAATTCTGCCTGGAGACTGCAGCATCAACTCTGTAGGTCTCTAGCCAGCCCGTAATATCACATGAACCAATTTCGTAGAATAAGTCACTGTCTTTCTCTCTCCATTCTAGTAGCTCTGTTGCTCTGACATGCTGATATAGCAGCTATTTATGATTTTGCCACTTGTACGTTTTAAAAACTCACAAGGTATACAGCTGTCATTTGTCTTTGCTGTGGAAATGCATCTGTGTAAGAGTAGAACAGCCTTACAGGAAGGAAGAAGGGCACCCTGGGAGATGTGCAGAATAGTACCTGTCGAGTGCTGTTGGGGTGCGTCTGTACTTACACATTTCCCCGGCATGGTGTGTGGGTCTGTGACTCTCCTCGGAGGAATCTGGTATTCAGAAGTCTATAAATATATTACCTTGATGTGTACTGCAGATTGTCACCGTGACTGATGGGGTACCTACCAAGTCCTTCAAAGTGGCTCTAGAAGAGGAAACAAGAGCTCAGGCATGTGACAAGGGACTCAGAAGAGGCAGGGCCAGATGTTCTCCTTGGTGAGTGTCACCATCGCCTGGTGACAGGTGCTAGTCTGGGGCTCATCAGTGGTGTCATTGTCCCGTGGTGCTGTGTGCCCTATAGGAAGGGAACCTACAGGTTCTTTGGCAGGGACATTGTGGTGCAAAAGTGGTCTCTGTGGCAAGTGGTTGATGCTTGACATGTATGTATCTCATGATCGCACCAGGAGCGCCCTATGCCATCATTTGGTCGTGGGGGTGAGACAGTTTGGTCAAGGTTGCAGAGCAGACTGAAGACGAGATTTCCAATTTACGCATAGTTGTTTAGGTGACATGGGGGTCTTAGGTTTCTTTTATAAGTAGCCAGGACATTTTTTGGTCCCAGATGTGCATTTAGCTAGTAATTGTTTTATGTAACTTAATTTATTTGTGGGGCCAAGTAGATATACACAGAAAATATCCCCATATCTTTTTTAAAACTCTTATTTGAGGAGATACTAGGTACAATGTTAAATTAGTTTTTTATTTGTTTATTTTTATTTTTTAAATTTTACTGATAAACAGCAATGAGACAGTTTCGAAACTGATTCATAGGACAGTTTCAATAATTGATACCTTGCATGTTGTTGTTTTTGTAGTAGTTATTTATAGTTCAAGAAGCAGGGGCTGGGAGATAGCTCAGTAGAATATGTGCTTGCCTGGTGAGTGTAAGGTCCTGAGTTTTATCCCCAGTTCTTAAAAAAAGTCATAGTACAAGATGCAGACATGATATCCTGTCCAAAACTATTAGTATAAATCTTTCTTCTCATTGAATTAAGAGAGAGTAGCTGTGTATCTATCCTATTTTGTATGTACAGATACAAAATGGTCCTTCATTATAGTCTCGTTTTTGTTTCGTTTTGTCAGAGATGGATATTCCACTGCCATTTAAATATTGTAGGTGCATGAATTAAGCAAAATAATCCTATATAGTCCAGTAGTGCATAATAGTAGTGGGTTATCTGTAGGACTCACAATGTTAGAAGTTGTTGACTTGAGCCTTTTACAGCTCAGCATATTAATATGGTTTTATTTTTTTTAATACCTCATTTTTATACTTTTCTGCTGGATGGTTAAGACCAAGATAAAGCAAGACCTATATAACAAGAAATGAAACTTTTGTATCTGACAAGGTCAGTCAAATACCCTCAGGATTTACCCTGAAACCCAGTACTGCACTTTGTAGATCCTTAGTCAGTGTCAGCCTTGTGGATGAGTCATGGCTATTGCCTGACCACTTTGCTCTCTATGAAAGCCTGAGAGAATGTTTTCTGTCCATGTGATTCTCCTTAGGCACACTCTACATCATCAATCAAATTCCTCTGTGGCCTCATATTCTCCTTGATCAGAAAATTTGGGCCATAACTGAGTTACAGGATTTTACAGTAGAGGTTCTCCTATGTCCTGAGTCCTCACTGACCTTGCAAGGGTAGGGACAAAATGTTGGCTGTCCTTGCAGTCTTTCTTTTTCTGTAATTTTTGGTCTGCAAACTTAAATTGTTAACCTTCCAGAAGAGAAGCTTAATGATATTATTACCCTATAACATAGGCAGTTGAGCTTAATCTCACTATCTGTCTGAATATCAAACATCTTAGGCGTAACAGGGAAGAGATATTTTCCATCAAGTATTGATATGTTAAACTTTAAATCTCTACAGAATGTGAAGAAAAAAAGAAAAATATATTTTAAAAATGGGAATAAACAATTACATAATTTTACATAGAAATTTAAAAATCTAACCATATACAGCATTTAGCAGGACAGTCCTACGGCATGCTAAATGAGTTTAGGGGGGGTCTGTGAACCGTGTCATCTATAGATCGTTTCATGCAAATAACCCTTCAGAGCCCTACCAGTTTTGCCATTGCTAGGGCCTGGGTCCTTTCTTTGGGCACGGAGCCCCTCACAAATGTGTGATGTCTTCCAGGGTGGACAGAGCAACAACTCAGTCATCGCCTGCTTGCGCATGACCATAATCAGTGCGTATAATCATCCTTTATTTTTGTTCTTGAGTAAGTCAGCAAGGCTATTTAAAATAAAAAGTTCTGAGCAAAAATGACAGATCTGTGATCCCCCATAGTTTGAATGTGTGGCTTTTTCATGAGCAGAATGTCATCAGAGATGAGCTGCTAAGGTATCTGAAACGCTTCAATCATGGAATATTTTTATTCTGGAAATCAGGCTTCCTTGAAGATACAATGCCCTCAGACACTATGGGCTATAAGTGTATTTATACTTAGTTTTTCCTTTTGATTTTTGAGGCCAAGTCTTATGAAGTGGTTTGGGCCAGCCTTGAGCTCGCTGTGTAGCCTAGGTTGGCCTTGAACTTGTGATTCTCCTGCTTCAGGTCACTGAGTTCTGCGTTTATAGTTGTGCATCACTATGTCCAATTCTTTTCTTGTCTTAAAATGGGTGTTGTCCCCTTTAGTTATTCAAAGAAGGTAACAAATGATGAAAATATTGAGAAGTTTATAACCTGGCACTAAAGAATCTAAAGCTTTTAAAAATAGAACCAAATGAGAACTTTCATTTGCCTGTTTTTCTTCAAACATTTTTTTAGATGGAGAAGTTATAAATGGCTCTGATGTGTATATGATACTTAGATCATATACGCATATTTGTGGAAAAGCTAAATCAAGCAATCTGTGTAATATATGCATTAGCTCATATATCATCTTCTTTGTGAGAGCACTTAAAGTCTGTTTTCTTTGCAATGTCCAGGTATGAAACATATTGTTATTAACTGTAGCCATCTTGGAGCACAGCAGGTCTCCAGAGAGCTCTCACCCTAACTAGAACTTTGTATTTTGTGACCCGTCTCTCCCAACTCCCCCAGTATGCAGCCCTCTGACCACTGTGTCGCTTCCATTTCTATGGGTTGGCCTTTCTGAATCTGCTCAGGACACTATATAGACTTCCTTTTTTAAAAAAAATTTATTTAGTACAGGGTCTACAGAGCCTCACTCTGTAGATTGGACTTGTAGTGATTCTCTTATTTTCAGCCTCCCAAGCACTGGGATTACAGGCATGTGCCACCACGCCCAGTCTCAATTGCCATCTCAGTGCACTCTGGGGTCGGGGCCAGCATAGCACGCCCGGGATTGAACCCTAGTCACTGTGCTCTGCCTAAACTTTAGTTCATCGATTTCCTTTTCTGTGTGTGGCTTATTTTATTTAACATAATGACCTGCAGGTTCACTCCTATTGTAGCAAATGGCAGGTTTTCCTCCTGTTTAAAGGCTATGCCATATTCCATTGTGCATATACACCACATTTTCTTGATGTCTCTGAGCACCTTGGTTCTGTGGCTTTTGTAAGCATTCCCTTCAATACACTTGTTTTGTTTCTTCAGTTGCATACACAGTGGTGCGTTGGCCGCAGCACACGCTATTCTATTTTGAAATTTTTTGAGAATTGTTTTTCCTGACACCTATGCTAATTTACATTCCCACTGGAACCCCCTTTTCTCCTTGCCAACACTGCTCCCTTGCCATTTAGATAATAAATGCTTTACAGAGTGGAGGTGACACCTCACTGTGACTGTCCCCTGCACTTGTCTGATGGTGGGTGATGCTGAGCACTTTTAATGGACCTGATGGCTAGCTGAGAACTGACTTCTGAGGAGTGGCTGCTTGGGTTCTTTGCCCATGAGCACATCTTGATTCATTTTTTTATTTCTTCCTTGTCTCTTCCTTCAACCTCCCCCTTCAACCTCCCTCCATCTTTTTTTTTTTTTTTTTTTTAATATATTTGGTATACGGTCTCACTATGCAGCTTGGACTCGTAGTGATCCTCCTGTTTTCAGCCTCCCCTGTGCTGGGATTACAGGTGTGCACCACCATGCTCAGTCTTGGTGGCCAGCTTGGTGTGCCTGGGGTGGGGACTGGCATGGCATGTGGTACCAGGGATGGAGCCCTGGACTCTGCTCTTGCCTAAGCAGGCGTGTAGTCTGCTGAGCTATCTCTCTGGCCTTCCTCCTTCCATCTTTTGGTCCCCTTTCTACTTGAGAAGTATCTATCTCCCTATTCCTGTTATCTAGCTTTTATTTTTCTCTTTGCTTATTTTTATTTTTTTGCAGTACTGGGGATTGAACTCAGGGTGTAGTGCTTGCCAGGAAAACACATATTTTACTGAGCTATCTCCCTGGTCCTCTTTGCCCATTTTTAAATCAGTCTTTTTCTTTTTGGTACCAAGATTCAAACTCAGAACCTTGTAATTGTCAAGCGACCACTTTTACCACTGAGCTATATCCCTAGATATTTTATTTATATATTTTGAGACAGGGTCTTGCTATGTTGTTCAGGTTGGCCTTATACTCACTAGACAGGGATGACCTTGAACTCACGGTGATCCTCCTGCCTCAGCCTCCTGAGTGCTGGGATTACAGCACACGGGCTGTTTTCTTTCTTCTGAGTTGAGTTACTTCATGTCTTTTTCTCTCTATTCCATTTCTTCATAATACTCAGATGAAACCCAGGGCCTTCACACATGCTAGACAACTGCTCTGCCTCTGAACCATGTATCTTCATCCTGCCTTTATTCCTTGATTGAGGAGAGTTTCTTCTTTAAGAAGTTGGACAGGAGCAGTGTTTTTCAGTGTCCTGTGCACCTGCAAATGCTGAAGTCAGTCGTATGGATGGTGCTTTCTCATTTTCCACAGTGGGTGGTGTCAGACGCAGATTGAGACACCCCAGAGAGGACCCCATCTCTTTAAATGTGTAACCTGAATTTCCTCACGAGTTATGAGTTTTCAGTACTTGAGTGGTCAGATCTAGTCTCCAAGTTTACATTGTTAGATTCTATTCACTTCTGGCAGTGTCTCCTACAATTCAGAAGTCATTATACAGCTATGATTGATGTTGAGTGGTGGCAGAGAGCCAAAGTAATAATTTCAAGGAATTTTAAAGATACAGTTTTAATTACAACCATATGTCACATGCATAGTATTTTTGTAAAAGAGAAAATGAGCTTATGAGGAATAGTATCTTGGACTTGTACCTTTTAACTGGAAAAGTTAAATGTTCAAGGAAAGGAACTGATTACCTTGCTCCATGTGCACAGCAAGTGCACTCAGAGATTATGGATTGTTTGAAGTTTGCAGGCTTTTAAAATTCATGGATGAGGCCACTTCTAAATCAGTCTGTGTCGGGTGTGGTCTTTCTGTAGGATGGCAGCTGCTTGGTACTGATGGATTTTAGTGAAAGAAGAACAGTGACCTTGGAATCTGTTGAATGTGAAGTATTGGAGGAGGGAGAGTGTGTAATGGGGGTGGAATACATGGTTTATGGGAGCTGAGACAACCACGCACCTCTTTCAGATTGAAGACTGTAAGAGAAGGTGCCTATGTAGGTTATAGGTTGATATTGATGCAAATATTGATTTTTTTCACTTTATTCATTTATTTTTAAATAATTTTATTGAGAAACAAATAGCAATGAGACAGTTTCAAAACCGGGTAGTAGGACAGTTTCAATAATTAATACATTGTATATTGTTGTCTTCATAGTGGTTATTCATTGTAAAAGATGCAGACATGATATGCTGTCCACAAACACTATTAGAACAAATCTTTCTATTCATTGAATTAAGAGAATGTAGCTGTATATCTATCCTATTTGGAATATACAGATACAAAATGGTCCTTCATTTCTATCCCCTTTTTTTGTTTAGTTTTGTCAGAAGGGGGTATTCCATTGTCATTTAAATACTGTAGGTGTGTGAATTCAGCAAAATGTTCCAATATGGTCCAGTAGTCCATAATAGCAGTGGGTTTTTCATAAGACTGGCAATGTCAGAAGTTGTTGACAGATAGTGAGGTTAAGCTCAACTGCTTCTGTTGTAGGGTAATAATAATAAGCTACTGTTCTAGAAGGTTAACAACCTAATTTTGCAGACCAAAAATTAGAGAAAAAAAAGGCTGCAAGGACAGCCAACATTTTGGCCCTAGCCTTTCAAGGTCAGTAAAGACTCAGGACATAGGAGAACCTGTACTGCAACATCATGTAACTTAGTTGTGTCCCAAATTTTCTGATCAAGGAGGTTATGGGGCCACAGAGTAAAGTGATCAATGATGTAGAGTGTGTCTAAGGTGAGTCACATGGAGAGAAAACATTCTCACAGGCTTTCACAAAGAGCAAATTGGTCAAGCAATGGCCATGGCTCATCCACAAGGCTGACATTGACAAAGGATCTCCAAAGTGCGATACAGGGTTTTGGGATAAGTCCCAAGGGGACTTTACTGACCTTATCAGATACAAAAGTTATATTTCTTGTTATATAGGTCTTGCTTTATCTTGGTCTTAACCATCCAGCAGAAAAGTATAAAAATGAAGTATGAAAAGTAAAGCCATATTAATATGCTAAGCTGTAAAAGGCTCAAGCCAACAACTTCTTATATTGCCAATCTTACCCCAACATTGATTTTTGGTTTGTTTTCTCAGTAGCCTTTCCACATTTCCCTCTCTCCTCTATTGCTTGGAGGCTTTTTGAATGAGAAGACTTAATTAAATGGTTAATAGTATGAACCACTTTTACTTTTCACATAGTTTAATTTTCTAAATAAAAGCAAAGGTAGTCTATGAAATTGGTTTGTGTTAATGGAGATGAATGTAGAATTCTTATTTGGTGGAAGAGAGTTGTAGGCTTAAGAGCTTGGGGTCCACAGTAAGCACCCTGAAGCGTGGGGGGCAGTGTTCTACCATTTGGGAGATGGAACAGGAGGCCTAATGGGCTCTTCCTGAACATTTTGGTGGTGAACATATGCCCACCTGCTCAATTACAAGAGCACAAGAGTTTGTAGTTCATCAATGCATGGTCTTTTCTCCTCTAGGTATAATCCATGTTATATATTCCCAAGCCCGTGCACAATATTGGATGGAATAAAATAATGATAAGGTTTGAGTGTTTATTAACTTGCCTTATTTATTTAATCAGAAGTTTCTATAATTGAATTTTGAACGATGGCTGTATGCAGTGAGTTGGCACAGGATCTCCCAGCTGGCCCCTGTAGGCCCAGCTCACTGGCTGCTGTGTGTACCAGCAGGACGACTGTGTCAGATCTCTGGATCCTCCTTTCACATGGGGTCTTTTCTGTCTTAAGGTAACAGAAAATTGCTCCTGCTGTGATTCTAAATAGCTGTTATCAATAGTTATGTTTTTCTTCAGGATTCCCTTAAACTCATGTTTTTGGATGGTAGAAACTATTTGCTTTCAGAATTTCAGAGGAATAGTTTTGTTGTTAGGAAGACTGATGATATTGTAGTTTGTAAGCAAACTTTTCTCTCTGGAAACTGCAGGTTTTCTCTAGTTTTGGGTGGTGGACTCACCTTAGGATCTTCTTGATAAGTTATTTCAGCCCTTTTCAGTGATTTGTCCTCTCAGTGAAGATCAAAGCGATCCTTTACTTGTGCTGGTTTTTGACTCCAGACAGCCTACGCAGTAGGTTTGTCCATAGTTTCTTTTTCTTCTTTTGTCTTTTTGAGGTGGGTTTCTCTGTGCAGTTCAGGCTGGCTTTGAACTCATATTGTAACCCAGGCTGTCCTTAAATTTGAAGTGATCCTCCTGCCTCAGCTTTCCAAGTGCTGGGATTATAGACATGCACCGCCACGCCTGGCTGTCTACAGATCTTTTGACACTTCTTGTATAGTGTCTATGCTACAGAAGTGGTCTTCTTTCCAGTTCATCTTAAAGATCATTAGCTTGTTCCTCCCATTACTTACTCCATTGGCTATTTTAACAATGAAAAATTCAATTAAAATTTCACAGAGTATCATCCTCATTCTATTTATTTTTTTAATCTTTCATTTGTATATTTGGTATAGGGTCTCACTATGTAACTCAGACTCATAGTGATCCTCTTGCCTCAGCTTAGCACTAAGATTATAGGCATGTGCCACCATGGTGCAACTGGGGTTTTGGGGCCAGCACTTCATACAGTACTGGGGATTGAACCTGGGTCCTTGCACTTGCCAGGCAGGTGCATAGACTGCTGAGCTATCTTCTTAATCTAGTCCTCTCATCTTACAATATGGTTCTATGACTAGCGATAAGCTACTACCATGATCAAAGTATAGAACATTTTGTCACTCTATAACAGTCTCCCCTCTGACCTCTTTGTAGTTAAGCCTTGCTGCCCTCCAGTCTCTGTGAATTTTCTGTAATTATTGCCCCCATGGGGTAGGCAGGGAGATAAAACAGGAGTCTGAAAATGGGATAGATAACTGGCATGGGTGTGTACCTTAGGTAGAAGGTCTGATGCTGAAGGCATCTCTGACCCTTGATTTCTACACATGACTGCCTTGGGTGTTGACAGGCCAGCTTCCTTATGGTGCATTCATGGGGGGACTGGTGAGGGAAGAGAACCCCTGAAGTTTTTGGAACACAGAAGCAAAATCAAACTGAAAAGTAGGAGGGCTCTTTTCTGGGGTTTGAGTGCCTTGGCATCTCCCATTCTTGAGCAGTGTTCCCTGCCTCTTATGGGTTATGTCTAGATGTCCCCAGAGCCTCATGCCATCATAGATGGAATTTTTGGAAGGTGACTCGATTTTGGCAGCTCAAAGCTCACTTGTATTAGGAAGTGGGGTCTGTTTGGAGGAGGTGGGTCACAGAGCGCATGGCTATGGTATTGATTATCAGCTTAGATGTCTTCATTCTTTTCTACCCTCAGTGCTTTTATTTTCAACAACAACCTCTCTCTTTGTGTGTGTGCATGTATATAAACATGTATACATGCATATACACCTTTAGAAACATTTCACTTGGGCTCTGGATGGGTCGTGTTTTTTTTTGAAAGCAATAATATGTTTCTTTTTCTTGTGCTGTTAGCCTTTGGTGGAAATTCAAGCTGAACATCTTTCTCTTGATCCAAGGCACTGGACTCTGCAGAAGTATAATGATCCACTGAACTCTAGCTTAGTCATGCAATCATTGACCAGGAAGAAATGGAACAGCTAATAGAGACTGTGGTTGTGGACCTTAAGTGACCTGAAAAAGGGATATGATTCGCTTAGTGTATTGAGAGACACAAGAAAAGTGAGGGATAACTTTAAACATTGCAATGTTACAGCAATGTCCAGTTCACTTTCTTGAACACTTGTTGGTACAAAAGATGCCCCCTTGGGTCTAATTGCTTTTGTTACCTCTTAGTCTGCCTACTCTGAAAAATCTTAATGTGCTCAGTTTGAACTTGATAGATTGAACTGTATTGAACAGTTCTTCCCTTTCTCTAAAGACAGTTTTCCAGAGCAGGGGTCAATGGTTAAATAATTCTTAATTTGTTGAGATTGCTTTTATAGTTGAAAACCTAAGAAATAAATTGTAAATTATTAGATGAACCAAGTCAGTGGATTAAAAGGTGGCTTTGCTTATGCTTTGGCTGTCAATTTATCTGTGAAACTATATATTTTTTAATGAGAAATATATAGCTGAACATAATATTGCCTTGCTAACCTTTCTAACTGCTGTTGTCACTAACAAAGGAATACTCTGCATATATGTCATGAGCATCATGTGCTTTGCCAATGTTTGTTGTCTTATAAGCTTTGCTCTAATGTTCTGCAGACTCCCATGCTGTGGTACAGTCGTAGGGCCTGACGGTGTCTTTCCCGGCCGGATGATGTGTCATGCATTCACTCGTGTGCCTTGTGATCGCTAGCGGCAGCAGGGCGGTGAATTGAGTGTCTTTCTCTAGCTCTTGTTTTTCTCAAACAGCATACAGTAGTGTGTGTGTGTGTGTGTGTGTCACACACATAGGCACATGCATGTAAGTATTAATTTCTTGCCTTGTACACCATAATTCAAAATCTCGGCGACACGTTCCAATAGCTGATAAGCATTTCATAGTGGGGCAGGTCAGGCTGACTGTGTAATCCCTCTGATAATGCCTCCTTTTATAAATACACGAGAGGAGCCACAATGGAGTCCTGCCGAGGAAGTAAATCAATAGGTGGCAGGTTGTTTGACCCTTGGAGCCCAAAAGAGAACTTGGTAAATTGTTAGACAGGTTATTGACTGCCCTTTAGAGAGCCCGGGATTTGGATCCTGTAACTCCTTTCAGCTGGGGCTTGTATTTCATGTATGCGGCCTACATTATCATAATCCATTTTTCGCTTTTATTTATCTATCAGCGGCTCTCGTAAGCCTCCTTTCTGAAGGGCATCCCCCACTTACTGGCTCTAATTCGCTGTCTTTTAAAAAAAAATCATAAAATTGATGTTTTGCAACCAGTGGCCTTCTGTGTGTGTTGTTTATGGAGGGGCTGCGGGGAAGAAGATTATGGGAGAATTAAGAACGTGGTGATGAGTGTGGAAGACGATTCCTGACGAGACGCCACGCAGCCCTGCAGCAGGCCCTGCGAAAGCCGTGTGCTAAGCCGTGGGCCCCGGGAGGCCATGGCTAGCGTTAGTGTCCCGGGTGACGCTGTGCTGCTGTCTGCTGGCAGATTTGGATGGCAGTGGCTCTGCTACGGACAGCATACATACCGTGTCGGCCTTACTTGTAAAAAGGCATCATTTGAAAATGTCTGTATCTGTTAAACGGGGATTTTCCTACCATTTCTCACACTGGAACATCAGCGGGGATGTGTAGAAGTTCTGACAGATTATGTGAGTCAATAATTTTTTTATAGTTTTACTTCTTTAGTTTTGGTAGCACTTGTTGATGGTACCTCCTGCTCGCCTCCCTTGTGTAGAGCTGGGCTGGGCACGCAGCATATCTTCCTTCTTTTGCATCTTTTCCCTCGTTTCTTACTCCCTCCCTTCCTTCCTTAGACCTTTTCCCCTATGAGAAATATCTATTTTCTACCTTTTATTTTGCTCTCTATAATTCGAGTTTCTCATGTAAGGGAAACGGTGTTGGATTTAAGCTTAGAAGTCTGTTTAAGCCTAGCTGTTCCCCTTCTAGATGTTTTCCTAAAAGACACCGAGTTATAGTGACACCTGCAGACCCTGCTTAGGCAGCGCCTTTCATGGGAGTTGGGCCTTGGAAGTGGCCTACGTGTCCGCCAGCAAGTGGGGAGGTGCTTCTGCCCGGGCAGGGCTGCTTTGCCATACAGGGGGACCTGCGTCATTTGTAGGGAAGTAGATGGGCTTTGAGACCACAATATTAAGTGAAATAAACCAGACACACACTTAAACCATTTAACCTTAGCCTTTTCCCAGTTTTACAAACCCGAAGTGATAACCCAGGGTATTCAAGGGTATTAATGAAATTTGCCAGGAACTTTTTTATGTAAAGGGGGAAATCTTCTAGGTTTTCTCATAAAATATGCCATTTTTCTTTTATGGTTTTTAAACTAGCAAAGCTTTTCAGGTACAGAGAATATGAGTGATAAAACATCCTTTTGAGGAGTGAAATACAAAGCAGAGAGTAATGCAAAAATATATATGCTCGCTCTGCCAGTAAAGAATGAAAGAAGAAAGCCGGGGGCTTGGATTTTGGGGTGCAGCTCTTCTGCCAACTTTTGGCTCCAGGTGTAATAGAAAGAAGCAGGTTGGGTGCTCGGGTGCTGACTCTCGCTTGGATTTCCTAGGCATTGGAGATGTCTTCCTTAACAAATTTGCTAACATTTGCAGGTTTTAGGGGTGCACAGGGCCATGTAGATGTGAATTCATCAGTTTGTGTTTCCATTGGAAGCTGCTTTGTGTTGCCTGTCCTGGGCTTCCTGTCCCTTTGGGTAGGTGAGGGCCCAGCCCAGCCTCTGGGCTCTGCACGGGCCCTGCTCCTCCTGGTACATTTGTCCCCATGGAGAGAACCATTCTTGCTTTTCTTTTTTCCATGTTCATCCCACATGGGCACACTGCTGTTGTGGCTTTTTGCTCCTGTGAGAGTGCTGCCAGGCAAGCTGTCTGTCACCAGGGCACGTGGGTGGGCCACTGCCGTAAGTAGGGCACCTCTCATGATTGGTGAAAACTGTGACATTCTGAGTACACAGATTGAAGGCCACTTCTGCATGGATACCTGACTACTGTCATTGTCCCAAGTTCTATGTTTCATACATTGGGTGTCTTTACTCATTTTGTGTTTGCTTGCTTTAGGTATTAGCGATTGGGGGGGGGGGCAGGTGTGAAATCACTCCATGTGGGTGGATTCGCCACTTTTCCTGCCATCAGTTTGAGGTTCTGTGTCATGAAACATGTCCACAAAGTCTTAGAAAAATTAAAGCTGATGCTGCATTAGGTCTATTACAGTGAGAGCAACACTTTCATTGGTACACTGAACCTGTGTCACTATGTAGATTCTTTATTCTTAATAACACCTTTAAGTATTTAATTGGGGGCATGTGTGTGGAATCCCAGCTACTTAGGAGGCTGAGGCAGGGGCTTTAGAACTGAAGACAACCTGGACAACTTAGTGAGATTGTGTCTCAAAATGAGATAATAAAAGTATAGGGTGTGGCTCAAGGCTCCTTCCTCTCCCTGTCCTCTACCAGAACACCAGTATTTTGTCTCATATTAGTGTAGCTATGTCATAGTAGAATTAAAAAAAAATATGGCAATATCAGTCTTTTAGCAGGTGGGTACTGCCCATTTTCACATTTATGATTATTCACTTGTTTCTCCAACTGCTAAGTTTCTATGTGTCCTGTTTGTTCGCTCCTGTGCTTTCTTTTTCTTCTCATTCTTCTTTATGGTTTTGAGTTCGATTTTTTTCTTTTTGTATAAAATTTATTTTTTTCCTTTCATAAGTTTGAATTTATGTAGGCTACTTTCCTTTTTTATGGTTTCCCCTTAAAATTTTATTACATATACTTAAGTAAAATCTGAAATTTAATAATGTCCTACCCTTTATGATGAAAGACCTTAGAATGATTTTCATCCTGCTCCTTCATCTTGTCCAGTATTTAGCTCTGCCTTTAAGTGAAAAAGGTATTCCCCTGTAGCAGTGCTTTTATCCTGGCACTGTACATGTGTGTACTTGTGCTTGTGTGCACACTGCCGACACTCGTTACTGTCGTACCAGTCCCTTTTGCCATTCTAACTTGTCCTTCTGGAGCTGTTTTCTGTCCTCCTGACAGAAAACATCATTTGTAAGTAGCTTTTTAGGAGATCTGATGGTAGTAATCTTTTTCAGGGTCTGTTCATTTAAAAATGTTTCATCTTTCTAGCCAGTTATGGCATATACCTGTCATCCCAGCTACTTGGGAAACTGAAGCAGGAGGATTTCAGGTTCAAGACCAGCTTGAGCAAAAAAAGCAATTCCCTGTCTCAAATTTTATTTATTTATTTATTTGTTTGTTTGTTTATTTTTTTGTCTTTTTGAGACAGGGTCTCACTATGCAGTTCAGGCTGGCCTTAAGCTCACTTTGTAGCTCAGGCTGGTCTCTTACAACAATCCTCCTGCCTCAGCCTCCCCAGTGCTGGGATTACAGGCATGCGCCACCACGGCCGGCCTCCCTGTCTCAAATTAAAAAAAAAAAAAAAAAAAAAAAAAAAAAAAAAAAAAAAAAAAAAAAAAAAAAAAAAAAAAAAAAAAAAAAAAAAAAAAAAAAAAAAAACAGGTGGGGATTTCTCTCAGGGAATGGTTTCCCTGAATTTATTAACATCATTTTTTTAAAAAAAGGTTTTATTTTTCAATCCTTAAAGATAACTTTGAAGAAAGTAATCATTGGTACTAGAAAATGGAGTTGTTTAGATTTGGAAAATGCACTAAAAGTTGCATTGACACCTTCTGTCATCACTTTACATTCAAAACAGTTGTGATTGCCCTTGGGTAAAGTCAATCCCTTGGCTGAACCAAAGTATGAGAGATGGGCCGCAGCGGCTGTTGGTTCTTCTCTAACCCAGACAGGCAGAGCTGTAAAGCCAGGTACTAATGTGAGGTCAGACCTTTTGCTTTTGCAATATTTTTAAAAGTTACCAAAATGAGTCTTCTTATAAGTAATATTCAGAAAACGTTGAGACACTATTTCAGGAATGATACCAGGATGGGCAGAGGGGCCTGCTTGGGTGGGGGTAGAGCTGCAGCAACCCCAGCTTTGATGGTTCTTTGCACAGCTTTGCAAGTCTCATTCTGAGCCAGGCCGGTTTCTTGCTCTGGATCATCATGTGACAAGCTACCAGGCAGTTAGTAGAGGGAAAAAAGTGAACAGGGCACACTGGGGAAGGGGGCGCAGCCTTCCAGGGACCCACAGAGCAGAAAGATGTGCTGAACTCCTTCAGGAATGAACTGTGACAACATGTGTCAAATGTGGCTGACTAGAGAACCTGATTTGAGACTCAGTAACTGCTTTTTACTGGGAGTCATCAGCAAATTCCAGCCTCCCATACAGAAGGCAGGTGCTTATCTATTTGTATAATCTGCTCATGCACAGTGAGCCACACATTTTGGGTAATGGTGGTGGAAACTCTTCCTAAAGCCAGCTTCTTAGACACCAGCCAAAGGCAAGCACTGCGAGCAGGCCTTTCAGACGACAGTGTGAGGACTGCCCCTCTGATGCTTTGTTGCACAGGACCCATTGTGATCTACCAGCAGATTCCTTTGGAAAACAAATTCTGTTTTCAGATCCTTGAATTTATTGCAGCTGTGGCAGTGATCAGGTAAACAGGAAGCCAGCGAGGGTGGGCTTAAGTGTTCCTGAGGCTACAGGTGGAGACAAGAGGAGGGAGTGACTTGCAGAATGAGCTGCTTGACTTTATCAGGAGATAAGATGGAAAACGGAATTTAGAGATTTGTGAGCAGGTGCTAGGCATTTTAAGATTAGTGGCCTCCTATAATGTGAGTTACATAAATCTATTAAATAAGCTTTTTTTTGATATCAGGACAGTTGACATCTTGGACATGGTGAGTTCTTATTGGGGAAGTACTGTCTAGTATCCCATTTAAACCATAGGATTTTCAGAAAATAAATTCCTAAGGATCTCAGCTTTATATCTAAATGTGTTAATATCTCACATTCATAATTTCTCATCTATCAAGCCCCTTCATGTGGTTTTAGCAGTAACCTCATGAGACAGCCAGGAATATTCATGGTGTGGTGCAGTAGAACAAAAGGGAGCTGATAATAGTAATGCTATTATTATTAATGGAAGACATTTGGTTAAGTCCCTGTGCCGAGACTGATATCATTTGATATGATTTACATGTGTTAATTTTGCTACACGTCTAAGGGTTACTCTCATTATGTTTATTTTATAGCTGAGGAATTTGAGGCCAGAGAGGTTAAGAAACTTATTCAGGGACACACAGATGGGAGGGGAACCGGCAGGCTTCGCCCAGGCAGTTTGGTTCTGCGCTCACCTAAGCATTGAGCTCTGGATAAGGAGTGGGCATTATTATCTCCAGGAAGGCTGCTGTTCTCTTTCCCCAACCTAAGCAGCTCTGGTTTAGTAGCTTGAATATAATTTTCCAGAACTGAGTCTGTAGGAGCTTATGGCTACCTTTTGCAGCATAGTGAGACTCCATCTCAAAAAGAACAATAAAGGAAGAAAAGAAAAGAGAAAAATTAAATCAGGTATAGTCATATAAGCTTGTATTTTCAACATGGAGGATTATAAGGCCAGCCTGAACTATATAGTGAGATCCTATCTAAAAAAGTTTTTTAAAATTAATTTTTCTGGGACCTAACTTTACTGTTTCAAGTGTAGCTTTCTGATACTTCAATACTTTTTATTTTTAATATGGCCTTTCATGGAAATCTGAATTTTCTGTAGCTGTCATCCCAGACTTGATGAACATACTCATTCTGTTCCTGTGTGCTTCAATTACAGGACTTCTGTTCATGACCCTTCAGTGCTCGTGAGGGGCAGAGGCCCAGCTCTGGGGTCGAGTGTTTGCCCAGTGTTCTCAACATCATGTCCAACGAACCTAAGCACATTGCCCTCAGAGTCAGCGTCTCAACTCCCTCCTGCCACCATCCCACCCCCACTGCAAAAGAAAAGGCAAAGAACGCAGAGCTCCTGGGCTCAGTCCTGGTACTGCAAACACAAACGATTTCTCACTGTCCTCTGGTCTCTCAGGCAGCTCCTAATATATGTTGAATTTTCACAATTATGTTATTTTCTAAGAAATTCATGAATGTGTCAGTTCTTCCACTCCCTTTGTCTTTTTTTTTTTCTTTTACTTGTTTTTTGGTTCTTTTTTGAACATCTATTTGTCCTGTCTCCATGCCCTGTGTCCAATTTCTGACTCTTTTTTTTTTTTTTTTTTTTTTTTTTTTTTTTTTTTTTTTTTTTTTTTTT
>PVKA01025463.1:0-32944 GCA_004027165.1 Ctenomys sociabilis | reverse complement strand
AGTGAGACCCTGTCTCAAAAAGACAAAAAAAAAAAAAGAAAGAAAGAAAGAAAGAAAGAAACTGGGGGTTTAACTCAGGCCCTTGCGCTTGCCAGGGAAGTGCTTAGTCCATTGAGCCATCTCCTCGGCCCTCAGGCTGGTCTCAAACTCAAAATGATCCTCCTACCTCAGTCTCCTAGGTACTGGGATCACAGATGTGTACTAAAATTGTTTTCAGTAAAATTATTTAGAGCCGGGCGTGGTGGCGCATGCCTGTAATCCCAGCACTTGGGAGGCTGAGGCAGGAGGATTGTTGTGAGTTCGAGACCAGCCTGAGCTACAAAGTGAGCTTACGGCCAGCCTGAACTGCATAGTGAGACCCTGTCTCAAAAAAGACAAAAAAAAAAAAAAAGAAATTATTTATCTCCTGGATATCTGTTCAGCACCATCGCGTGAACTCTAACCGGCCACTCCTGTGTCATTTCGCTTAGCTCAGGCTGCTTTCTGTTGCGTCTTTGGTGAGCTCACTGATCATTTTGGTAAGTCCCTTATCTGTTTAGATCTATCATCTTTTGAGTACCAAGCCTCTTAGTGATTTTTGTATGTGTCCTCCTTTATGGTAGGAGGATCATTTTGAGTTTGAGACCAGCCTGGGCTCTAAAGTGAGCCACAGCTGTGTGGCTTTGATTTCTTCCCTTTTGGTGCCCAGGGCAGCATTTTGTTGCTTTGTTTTCTCATGTTTCTTTCTCTTTCTTCCTTTTTTTTAATGTCTTCCTTTTTTTTCCTGGGTTAACTAGAGGGCTCTCCAGGCGTCCCATGTTCCAACCACCCCCGTAAGTTGGAGAGGGGAGTATGCAGTGTAACTGTTTCGGCACCATCTTCTCCAGAAATGAACCACAGTAATGTTGGTGACACGAAGACAAGCCAGATATTGGCATGCACTAAAAATCAATTTAGAAGGCCAGCCAGATAGCTCAGCAGACTAAAGCACCTGCTTAGGCAGGTGCAGGGACCATGTTTAATCCCGGGGAATGCTGAGACTGCGATTGAGACTGAGGGCCATGGTGGCATATCCTATAATCCCAGCACTTGGGAGGCTGAAAACAGGAGGATCACTATGAGTCTGATCTATAGTGAGACTCTGTAGACCCTGTACTAAATACATAATAAATAAATTAATAAATAAAATAAAAAGCAGGGGCCAGGGAGATAGTTCAGTAGAATAAGCGCTTGCCTGGCAAGTGCAAGGGCCTGAGTTTAATCCCCGGTTCCACACCAAAAAAAAAAAAAGAGAGAGAGAGAAGATATGCAATTCCAATACAGACACAGGACTAAGGAATATTGACATGCAGTACAGTAAATATCTAGTAAAGACAACAACTATATCACATTAGCCATAGAAAAGAATTGTGCGTAACAGCACAGACCCACTAAGCACCTAAAGATAAAGAGGTCCACAGAATTCGTTGTTTTGTTTTGTTGGCAGAACCGGGGATTGAACTCAGACCCTTGCACTTGCCAGGCAAGCACTTATTCTACTGAGCCATCTCCCTGGCCCAGGGTCCACAGAAAAGCGTGCTGGTGGAGGCAGAGCCCTGGCAGCCAGGATTCGTGCTCCAAGCGCTCCTCTCTTTCCTCGGTTGTCTTCAGTTTCTCAGTGGATTTCAGTTTTCTGTTGACCCTTTCTTAGCGCCTGGATATCTACTATCTTTTTCTCCCCCAGTTGTCATGCAGAGGTCTCATGGCCCCATCCTGGGGAGGCGGCCCTTAGTACTGCCCCTTTGCCTTCTTACCTTGTCCTTGGGGCCAGGGAGATGGTGCAGTAGCATAAGTGCTTCCCTGGCAAGGGCAAGGACCTGAGTTCAATACCCAGTTATGCAAAAAAAAAAAAAAAAAAAAAAACATTCATTCTTACATTGTCCTTGTTCTTCAGTGTTAGCAGCAGACACCTTGCCGCACAGAGAGAGTTCCTGAGTTTGGCAAAAAGGGTGCCAGAGGAGAGCTTGTGCTCAGACCATCTCTTCTCCTGGGTATAGTTTTTGGAAGCTGAGTTCCAAGGGATCAAGCACACAGGGATAGCTGAGGAGCCACCAGGAAAAAAAAAATGTAGCTGGGCTCATGGCACACTCCAGGAATCCCAGCGACACAGGAGGCTGATGCGGGGCAATTGTGAGTTCAAAGCCAGCCTCAGCTAGACAGAAAATTCAAGGTCAGCCTGGACTACATATATCATAAGACCTTGTCTCAAGGGGGAAAAAATAGTATTTGCTGGGGCACTGTCTGCACAGGGCCGAGGATGAGACTGGGCAGCGAGTGGGTGGTGACAGCCAGCCTGAACCAGCACCAGGTCCACACGGCTCTGGATCTGCCGGGGCTGGGAAGTTCTTCCCTGCCACTCAGGCATGGGGACCTGTCTCCATTCAGACCCCTGAGGGCCAGGCTGGGAATCAGTCTTCATCATAAGGAGGATTCTGCTGATGCTCCTCCTCCTCCTCTTCTTCCCCCTTTTCTTCTTTTTATCTTATGGTGCGAGGGCCTAGGGCTAATGGGGCATCTTTTTGTCTTTTTGAGACAGGGTCTCTTACCCAGCTCAGGCTGGCTTTGAGCTCACTTTGTATCCCAGGCTTCTCTTGAACTCTGAACAAAACTCCTGCCTCAGCCTCCCAAGTTGTGGGATCATAGGTATGTGCCACCACACCCAGCAAGGGGAATCTTACTGTTGGGAAGAAATCAGGCATGAGGTGGGGGGGAAGCTGGGGAGATAGTTCAGTAGAATAAGTGCTTGTCTGGCAAGAGCAAGGTCCTGAGTTCAATCCCTGGTACCACAAAAAATAAATAAAGTTACATTTCTAGGAAGACAGTATACAATATATTAATTACTGTAACTGTCATACTAACCTGACTTGAAGCTGTTTCATTGTTATTTTATCTTTGTTCTCATTGAAATGAAAAAAATAGATAATACAGCATCCACTGTTAATCAGCCGTCCCTGTTTTAAAAACTGTAATGCAGGCCAGGCGTGGTGGCGCATGCCTGTAATCCCAGCACTCGGGAGGCTGAGGCAGGAGAATTGTTGTGAGTTCAAGACCAGCTTGAGCTACAAAGTGAGCTTAAGGCCAGCCTGAACTGCATAGTGAGACCCTGCCTCAAAAAGACAAAAAAAAAAAAAAAAAAAAAAAAAAAAAAAAAAAAAAAAAAAAAAAAAAAAAACCTGTAATTCATGTGTTGTATGTTACTCTGTTTCTGTCATTTTTTGTTCGTTTGTTTTTTTTTTTTTTTTGCTTCTGTTTTTACTCTTTACTTTTTTTGTAGTTTAGGGAAGGGTCTGCAGGGTGTTCAGGGTCTCACTATTAGATCAGACTTATAATGAACCACCTGTTTACAGCTTCCCAAGAGCTGGGATTACAGGCATGCGCCACCACGACCAGTATCAGTTGCTATCTCAGCACACAACAGGAGTTGGAGTTGAACCCCCAGCCCCTGTGCCTGCTTGCACGCACTTTCACCCACTGAGCTATTTGGCTGGCCCTCACTCTTCAAATTAATGTAAAATTAAAAAAAAAAAAAAAAAGAAAGAAACCAGGCAGGGACGCATCGCATTTGCCAGTAATTCTGGCTACTGGAGAGGCTGAGGCAGGAGGATCATGAGTATAAGGTGAGCTTAGGCAATAAAGCAAGACTCTTTTTTTTTTTTTTTTTTTTTTCCTTTTTGAGACAGGGTCTCACTATGCAGTTCAGGCTGGCCTTAAGTTCACTTTGTAGCTCAGGCTGGTCTCAAACTCACAACGGTCCTCCTGCCTCAGCCTCCCTGGTCTCGAACTCACAACAATCCTCCTGCCTCAGCCTCCCGAGTGCTGGGATTACAGGCATGCGCCACCATGCCCGCCAGCTTTATTTTTAAATTTTATTTATTTGTTTGTTTGTTTGTAACAGGGCCTTGCTATGCAGTTCACAGTGACCCTCCTGTCTCAGCCTCCCCAGTGCTGGGATAGTGTGACACCACACTGGTTTGGGGGCCCAAGGTTTAAACTCAGGTCCTTGTGCCTGCCAGGAAGGCTCTTAGACCACTGAGCTATCTCCCCAGCTCTGCAACAGGCATTTTAGTCTATCCTTAAGAGTTGCCAAAATCCTAACAGTTTCAACACTGGAGAAAAGTTCTATTCCAAGTCTGCTCCAAGATTTTAGGCAAACTTTTAGTTCTAAGCCCCCCAACATTAGCAATGCCACAGACTTAACATTCAACTGTCTTGAAACTTCATCTGCCAAATTAATCAGTTTGTCACCTTTAAGCTCAGTCTCAGGCAGTCTTGGACATGAACAAAAAGCAGACAAACTTTCTGACAAGCCATAACACATTTTACCTGGAATCCACAACCAATGCAATCCTCCTTCTCAGAAAAAAAAATCTCCCAAACGTGGTCTTTAACTGTAGGATTTCTATCAGCATTCTGGTCTTTTGAGCTCTAACCATAATTTCTCATATAGAAACAGCCCCAAGCCATTCCAGCACTACTTTTTCAGACAATATCTCAGAAACTTTCTAAACTCTTCCCACAGGCCATTCCCAAAGGCTTTTATTTTTTAACTTTTTGGTGTTTTTGAGACAGGATCTCACTCTGCAGCTCAGGCTGGCCTTGAGCTCACTTTATAGCCCAGGCTGGTCTCAAACTTGCAACAGTCCTGCCTCAACCTCCCAAGTTCCACCATGCCTGGATTCCCAAGGGCTTCTTTTTTTTTTTTAAGTTCAGGAGGACTTTATTTTTTTGGCCGGCTCAGGATGCCTTAAGGGCAGGTCTAGTACAGCATGAGGATCTGGGGATCGAACCACAGAATTCTGAGCCTGACTGCTTAAGCAGGCACTTAAACAACTGAACTAATGGTCAGCCCCCATGGGCTCCTTTTTATGTACTTGGTACAAGGGCTCACTATGCAGCTTGGACTCATAGTGATCCTCTTGATTTCAGCCTCCCCAGTGCTGGGATTATAGGGGTGCACCAGCACTCTCTGTGTACCTGGGGGCAGGGCCAGCACCGCATGTGGTATTGGGGACTATACCCCAGTCCCTATGCTTGCCTAAGCAGATGCTTACTCTGCTGAGCTATCTCAGCAGCTCCTCCTAAGGGCTCTTGAACCACACGATCAGACATAGCCAGATATAGCCGCAGCACAGCCCTACTCCTGGCACCAAATCTGTCTTGGTTACTTTCCTCTCATTGCCAAGACAAAGTATTTGTTGCCCAAAATTAAAGAAAGAAAGGCTTTCCTGGTGTGGTCACACCTGCAGCCACAGCACTTGGGTGGCTGAGGCAGGAGGATTGTTACAAGATCAGGCTGGGCTACAAAGTGAACTTAAGGCCAGCCCGAACAAACCGCATGGTGAGACCCTGTGTTTTATTTTTTTTTGTTGTTGTTGTTTTGTTTTTTATATTTTTAGGGAAGAAACCACAGGGCGTTCGGGATCTCACTACTAGATTGGACTCATAGTGATCCACCTTTTCACAGCCTCCCAAGAGCTGGGATTACAGGTGCATGCCACCACACTAATCTCATTTTATTTTTAGCGGTACCAGTGATCGAACTTAGGACCCTGAACTTGCCAGGCAAGCACTTACTCTACTGAGAAGAAGAAGGAAAAGGAGGTGGAGGAGGAAGAACAAAAGGAAAGAAGAGGAGGAGGAAGAGGAAGAGGAACAAGAGGAAGGAAGAGGAGGAGGAGGAAAGGTTTATTTAGCCCACACTCGGGAGATTTCAGACCATAACAGCAGTGTGGCACATGGTACAGGGCCACAGTTCATGGTGGAAGCAAACAGCAAAAGCAGCAAGAGCAGAAGTGAAGAGCAGCAGAGAGCGAGCCTCTTTCTCTTCCTTAGGTGGTGTGAGAGCTGCCTGCCCCAGGGCCAGGGTGGCACTGACACTCATAACCCCAGCATTGGACCATGGCTCATCCAGAAACTCTGGAAGCCCACCCCATGACTGCATGAGGCTTTGGGGGGACATCTAGACCCAAATCCTAACAGGGCCTTACTTAGCTCCTCCCCAGGCTGGGGTGGGTGGAATTTGCAATCCTCCTACCTCAGCCTCCTAGATTATGGTGTTCACCACCACATCCAGCTTGGTGTTTTCTTTACCTTAGTGAGTCTTAATTTTCTCAGCTATTTTTTGAAAAAGGGAGTATCTGGGCATGGAAGCAGGAGGATCTCTGTGAGTTAGAGACCCACCTGGACTACATAGGGAGTTTGAGGCCAGCCTGCACTACATAATGGAACCCTGTCTAAAGAAAACAAAAAGCTCTCTGATCATCCCACTGCTGTTGAGATGACATCACAGAAGACAAGAAGCCTGAGGGGTCAACCTGGAAGTTTAATTTGGACCTAACTCATCCAGCAGAAGACAGATTTTTTTTTTTTTTTTTTTTTTTGTCTTTTTGAGACAGGGTCTCACTATGCAGTTCAGGCTGGCCTTAAGCTCACTTTGTAGTTCAGGCTGGTCTCAAACTCACAACAATCCTCCTGCCTTAGTCTCCTGAGTGCTGGGATTACAGGCATACACCACCACACCCGGCTCGAAGACGGAATTTTTGATCCTGGAAATTTTGAACAGTTTCTGAGAGAGAAGACAAAACTCAATGGAAAAACTGGAAACCTTGGGAATGTTGTTCACACTGAATGGTTCAAGAATAAGATCACAGTTGTTTCTGAGAAACAGTTCTTCAAAAGGTATTTGAAATATCTTACCAAGAAGTATCTTAAAAAGAATAATCATGATTGGGTTCACATGCATCTGACAAAGAGACTTCCGAACTCCGATCGATGCTTCCAGATTAGTCGTGATGAAGATGGATCAGAGTCTGAGGACTAGATGGTGCCACTGACAGGGCTGTGCTTTTTCATAAAACAAATGAAGTACATGTGACAAAGAAACATCCAGAAATGGCCTTTTAATTTAATGATGAATAAAAAAATGTTGCATTCTGCTTTTGGGAGGATGCAAAACCGGGGATTGAACTCAGGCCCTTGCACTTGCCAGGCAAGCACTTATTCTATTGAGCCATCTCCTCGGGCCCCACATTGCATTCTTAAAAACAAAGGAAGATAAGGCCGGGCATGGTGGCACACAGCCATAATCCCAGCACTCGGAAGCCTGACATAGGAGGATCGCTGAGATTTGAAGTCATCCTGGGTGCCACAGTGTGAGACCCTATCTCAAAAAAAAGAAAAGAAAGCAAATGTATTGCAAGTTTAAGGTCAGCTTGGTCAAGTTAGGGAGACCTGGTCTCAAACTTAATTGAAAGGTTGGCTTGCCTGGGGGTCCTGTTGTGTGAGCAGCACTCGCAGCCCCCCTCTCAGCTACCAGCTGTTCTGCATGGACTTGCCCTTTGCCGAATGCCAGTATCTGTCCTGACCTGAAATTAAGTGCACCAATAATGCAGCTCCCTCATGGCTGGTGCAGAGCCACTGCAGCCATCTGCCTCCCTCCCAAGCCTTCTGGCCCTTCCAGCTAGAGGGACGACTGTTCCAGTGTGGCCTGAAGCTGCTGCCACTCCTAGCCATTTCAGGTTGCCTGGCCCCAGGTTTGCCTGCCCCCTGGACTCCAGCAAGGGTCAGGGAGACCCAGCATGGGCTTCCAAGGCCCATGTGCAAAGCCTCAAGCTGCTTGCAAAGTCTGGAGAGACAGAACAGCATGATAGCAAGCCACAGAGCTCCTAGCCCACTGCTGGCTATGCCCACCTCACCCAGCAGGTCAGATGACATTTTTGTGTTGTGCTCCTATCTTCTCTAGTTGCTGAGACAAATACTCAACATCCAAAATGGAGGAAGGAAAGGTTTATTTAGCTCACAGTTACTGGAGGTTTCAGTCCATACTCAGCTGGTTCCAAGGCAAGAGGGGCACATGGCAGAGAGCAGCAGTTCATGGCGGCCGAACAGCAACAACAGCAGAGAGCAATGGCTACCAAAAGTCTGTCTCTCTGTCTCTTATATTACATGCAGGCTGTCTGCCCCAGGCTGGGGGAAGTACTCATATGCATAATCCCAGCAGTACTAAAACCCATAATCCCACGCTTGGATAACACATAATCCCAGTGGGTCATGAGTTAATTGCAAACTCTAGAAGTCCCTACCTCATGACTACATGAGGCTTTGGGGAGACAATTAGACACAAACCATAATAGTTCCCAGCTGGGTGTGGTGGCACATACCTGTAATCCCAGCACTAGGGAGGCTGAGGCAGGAGGATTGTTGTGAGTTTGAGACCAGCCTGAGCTACAAAGTGAGCTTAAGGCCAGCCTGAACTGCATAGTGAGACCCTGTCTCAAAAAGACAAAAAAAAAAAAAAAAAAAAAGTTCCCATCTTTAGATAGTTTTTAGGGGAACAAGGGAAGTCTGAGGAAAGCTCCCTAGGGAGAAGGGACAAAGAAACAAGATTAGATGAGCTGGGGTCTCAGGTTGGAGCTGTGATGCCTGAAAGCTGATTCTTCCCAAGGTGTGATCAGGCTGCCTGGGAGTTCAGATTCCAATGCCCTGGAGATAAAGATCTAGGGGGTGACTTGTAGGGCTGGAGGGAAGGGTAATCTCCCCTCTCTTCTGTGGGGGTAGATTTACACTGGCTCACTCCTATAATCTTGGAAGCTGAGGCAGAAGGACCCCAGGTTCCAGGCTGCCTTGAGCAGTGTAGGGAGATCCTGACCCAAAATAAAGAACTGGGCGTGATGTCACTGACTGTAATCCCAGCACTGGGGAGGCTGGAGCAGGAAGATTGCCCCAATTTGAGTTCATCCCAGTGAGTTCAAAGGTAGCCTACATTACAGGGCAAGACTCTGTCTCAAAACACTACAAAATAATTACTTAATTTAAAAGGGCTGGGCATGTATCTCCGTGGTTAAGGCCAGCCTGAACTGCATAGTGAGACCCTGTCTCAAAAAGACCAAAAAAAGAGTATCTCAGTGGTAGCCTGCTTGCCTAGCCTTGGGGGGGGGGGGGCTTCAATCACCATAACTGAACAGCGAAGGGAAGGTTGTACACGCCTATAACCCCAGCATTCAGGTGGCTGAGACAGGTACAGTGTGAGATTGAAGCCAGCTTCAGCTGCAGAGGGCTTCAGACAAGCCTGGATGCAGAGAAAGACTGTCACAGAATAGAAAAGAAGGTGGGGGAAGGACAGAAAGAAGGAGAAAAGAGGAAGAATAGAAAGAAAGGGGCATTGGGCTGGCGAGATAGCTCAGCCATCTAAGGCGCCTGCTTAGGCAAGCTTAGGCAGGCACAGGGGACTTTGGTTTGATCCCAGGCATTACATGTGCCAGTCCTGCCCTCAGGGTGGGCTGAACTGGCCAAAAGAAAAAAAAAAAAAAAAAGACAAGAAAGTGGGGAGAAGGCAAGGAGAGCAAGGGAGAGCCTGAGAGAAGTTGTCCCTGTGGCTGAGGGAACTGATATGAGGGAAATGCTGGATGTCAAATAAAATCGAGAGTTCATGTCCCCCCAAGGTGAAGAATGAATTCTAAGGAATAATGGATATTAATTTTTTTTTTTGTGGGACCAAGGATTGAACTCTAATAATGGATATTAAGAATAGGAAAATTCTGTGCATTCTAATGTTTTCCACCATGTGGTGGACATGATGATAGTGTCTACCTCACAGACTTACTATGTAATAAGCAATGTGATAATAAAGTATAAGCCTGACAGAAAAAAAAAAGGGTAGGAAACTTGATTAGAAAAAGAAATGGGGAATAGATAGCTCCTGAGACACAGGCGGGGTCCTGAATGGGTTGCCACTGCACCCACCACTCGAAGGAAGTTTTACTGAGCAAAATCATGAGGTGAGTACAATGTGGGTCAAAATTATGCTCAACCAGTAAGATTGCAAGGATGGTCGGTCGCTCAGCTAATACTGATCCAGTGGTAGCAAGGGCACATGGGTGACATCACTAACCTTGGTCAGTAACCTACAGTCTTAGTCTAGTAGGTGGGAGAGGTCACCGCTAATGTGTGATGGGAAATCTCAGAAGGGTGACGCCAGTAATCCCAAACATCCCTTCATCCCCCAGGGAAGTGCGTAAAACTCACCATTGTGACTGTGCTCTTCCAATGACCTCCTCATGGGCCATGCAAGCTCTTCTGCACCAAGGGCCCAGCACTGTCTGCCTGCTTCCCCTGTTTCTATCTCCCTTTCTGTCTGTAACAGCAAGACCCCACAGCCACTTACTGCCCCTACGGAGACAGAGCCACGGTGGAGTCAGGAGAGGAGCTCACACATGAGAGGATCATGGAAGAGGCGCCTGCCCAGGGGAGGGGGGACAGGATGGACACTGTTGTTTTTTATTTCCAGTGTTTGTTAGAGCAATTCTGGGTAAAAAAGGAAGAGTCCTGGGGGAGCCGGCTGGGCATCCAGGTTAGCTCAAGGTCTCCAGGGGACACTGTAGGTCCCTCTGCCCTGGGGGCACTGCTTTCAGGAATGGGGCTCCAGCTCTGGGCAACAGGAAGCAGGTGAGGCAGGTGTGGGAGGTACAGGAGAATTCCACAATCTGCCAGACAGCCTTGTGATTTGTTTTGGTTGTATTTTGTCTTTTGTGTGTGTTTTACTAGGGATTGACCTGGAGCCTTTGCAGTGAGACACATCTCCAGGCATTTATTTGTTTATTTGTCTTTCTAAGGCAGGGTCTCTCTATGTAGTTTACCCTGGCCTTGAGCTCACTTTGTAGCCTAGGCTGGTCTCGAACTTGTAGTGATCCTCCCACCTCAGCCTCAAGGTGCTGGGTTCACAGGAGTGTACCACCATGTCCAGTTTGAATTTAGGCTTTGGGCAGTTTCCCCAGGCCCCAATTCTGCCTGCCTTTCCTGGGTTGCATACTGCCCTTCTCTAGACTTCAGGTCATCCCCTAGGCCCACCTCCCGGCACTCTGTTGGCTGGGGGTGGAGGAACTATTTTTCACTTGACAGGTGGCAGGGACAGACAAGTCCTGGCTCTGAATCTCCAACCAGGGCTGGATGTATTAAAATTGCTAATCCTCCCTGAAAGATTCTTTGGTTCTCAACAGTTTTAATTTGTTCTCCTAAGGATGGGTGCTATTGCCAGCCCTTCCCATCAGCAACAAGGAAGGGAGCCCAAAGGCATGGAAAAGGCCCCTCAGACTTCAAGTGACCAGCACAAGGGGCCAAGCTCTGAACCACCAAGGGATGATTCCTCCATGGTGTCCACAGCCATGGTGCCAGAGCCTGCCCACCCTCTTTCCACCACAACTCAGGGAGCAACCAGCCCGACTCCATGCGTGCCCTAACTCAGGCCTTTGCTACAACACTGCAGGACTTTTTTTCTTTCATGGTTAGTATTTGCTGTGAGGATGAAAAAGGGCCACATGTATAGTGCTGGGGAAGAATCCAGTCTCTTGTCTGTCTGCCTGCCTGTCTCTCTCTCTCTCCCTCATAGGTGAGCCGGTTATTGATCCCAGGGCCCTTGCACTAAGCTACGGCACCAGACCTTTAAAACTTTTTTAAAAATTTGAGACACCTAGCCGGGCGTGGTGGCTCAGGCCTGTAATCCCAGCACTCGGGAGGCTGGGGCAGGAGGATTGTTGTGAGTTCGAGACCAGCCTGAGCTACAAAGTGAGCTTAAGGCCAGCCTGAACTGCATAGTGAGACCCTGTCTAAAAAAAAAAAAAAAATGAGACACCAAGTTGTCCAGGCAGGCAGGGCTCAAACCTGTCACCCTTCTGCCTCAGCCTCCTGGAGTGCTGGGATGACAGGTCCTCACCATCATGCCTGGCTATCAAAATATATTTTATATTTTTTATATTTATGTTGAAATGAGTCCCACATCCTGGCAGATCTTGAAACTTCAGAGGGCGGATGGCAGGGTGAAGAAGACAGGAGTCAATATACAAAACTGGGGTCAGGTGGGGCCTCCCCCCCCCCCCCCGTCTTTTTGAGACAGGGTCTCACTATGCAGCTCAGGCTGCCCTTAAGCTCACTTTGTAGCTCAGGCTGGTCTCGAACTCACAACAATCTTCCTGCCTCAGCCTCCCAAGTGCTAGGATTACAGGCCTGCACCACCATGCCTGATTTAGGGCCTTCTCTTCTGATGGAAGAAAGGAACTGCTCCCAACTGCAGCACCTTTATTTATACATCAGCATGGGAATAAGTTCATGGAGAGTTTAAGGGGAGAGTAGGAACTGGGAGAGGAAGACTTTCTAATCAATTAGCTGAACAGCAAGAGAAAACTGCCTGGATTATCTCAAGAAAAGCTCAAGTGACTGTGGGCATGGGCTCTGAGCTCCACCCGCTTCTCACGGGCTTTGCCAAGCTCCTGAGAGGCAGGGTCCTTGCCCTAGATACCTGAGGCTCTGTCAGCTCCACTCCCACAGATGGGACCTTCCTATGTTGTCCAGGCTGGTTTCAAACTTCTGGGCTGTGCTGGGGGTGGGGCACATCCCTACAATTGCAGCACTCAGGAGGCAGGAGGGTCATTGCAAGTTTGAGACCAGCCTGGGCTACAAGGTGAGCTCAAGGCCCGCCTAAACTGCAGTGAGACCCTGTCTCAAACACATTAAAAAAAAAGTTGGGATTATAGGTGTGCACCACCACACCTGCTTTCCAGGTGCTTTTCTGGTATTTGTGACTGCTAATCCTCATTTGTCCAGTTTACTGATTTAAGAAATGCCCCCTGAGGGGCCAGGGTGATGGCTCAGTAGAATAAGCACTTGCCTGTCAAGCGCAAGGGTCTGAGTTCAATTCCCGAATGCCTCTCAGATTAGTAAACATGCTCCAGTGTGCCTGGCCAGTCCCAGAGCTGTGACCCCAGGACTGAACCTGGTCTGTCTCTGACACTGTGCCCCTGCTCTGCCATGCCCTTCTGCCATGCTATGCCACCTGAGCCTGCCAACCAAGGCTGAGGGCCCTGAACTATGAGCCACTTACAAACCTCGTCCCCTTACAATTGTGGTGGCGGCTAACACTGACTAATACAGTCAGTGCTTCCTCTTCTAAAATTGTGCTACTGGTTTATTAAGAAGCCTTTGAAGGGGCTGGGGAGATGGCTTAGTGGAATAAGCACTTCTCTAGCAAGCACCTGAGTTCAATCCCCAGTTCTGCCAAAAAAAGAAGCCTTTGTGAAAAAAAAAAACTTGTTTTGGCCAGGTGCAGTGGCACACATCCATAATTCCAGCAGTTGGGAGGCTAAGGCAGGAAGGTCAAAGTAACTCTGAGGCCAGCCTGGGCGACACAGTGAGCCCCTGACCCAACATCCCCCACCAACAGTTCCCTTTAACCTGTCTTTTTTTTTTTTTTTTTTTGTAAGACAGAATCTTGCAGGGTAGTACAGATAGGCCTCGAACTCACTTGATAGCCCAGGCTGACCTCAAACTCATGGCAACCCTCCTGCCTCAGCCTACTGAATGCTGGGATTAGAAGGTGTGCACCAGCTAAACCTATTTTTTTTAAAAGACTATTTTCAATTAATTAGTCATACACAAAATACCAACTCTTATCATATATTTTCTTTTTTCTTTTTTTTTTTTTTTGCAGAACTGGGGATTGAACTCAGACCCTTGAGCTTGCCAAGGAAGGGCTTATTCTACTGAGCCATTTCCCCAGCCCCTATTTTTTGTTTTTTTGAGACAGGATCTTTCTATGTAGCCCAGGCTGGCCCTGAACTCAATGTAAGCCCCCTGCTTCGCCTCCTGAATGCTAGGGTTACAGGTGTGTGCCACCACACCCATCTGTTTTGTTCTGTGAAGACAGGTCCTCACTTTGTGGTCCAGGCTGGCCACAAACTCATTGCAAATCTGTTTGAGCCTCCCAAATGCTGGGTTTACAGACATATAGCACCAGGCCCGACTTGGTATATTTTTAGTAAGGTTAATTTGTCATGCCATAGAGATGGGGGAAGGCGGTAAGGGGTTCACATGGGTCATGTTGCTAGAAATTTAGAAAACCAAAAACAAAGATCCTATTTATAACGTGTACACACACACATACACTCCTGAAACCAGCCATGATGGTGCAGACCTGTAATGCCAGCACTCAGGAGGCTGAGGCAGGAGGACCACAATCACACAAATTCAAGCCTAACCCAGATATTTTAGTGATATAGGGAGACCTGTGAAAGAAAAAATGGGGGGGCCAGGGAGATGGCTCAGTGGAATAAGTGCTTCCCTGGCAAGCATAAGGGCCTGAGTTCAATCCCTGGTTGGGGGGGGGGCTAGGGAAACTGAGCGCGAAGTTCCTAAATAAAATAAGTAAATAAATAATAAAAATAAACTGAAACCGAAACACACATATGTGAGACCTGCTGTTGAACACCTGTAATCCTGGTTACTTTTGAGTCTGAGGCTAAGGCAGGAGGATAACAAGTTTGAGGCCAGTTTGGGCCTCTTACCAACACCATATCTCAAAATTAAAATATAGGGCAATTATCTGTTCAAAAACTTGAATAGAAAAGAACTTTTAGGGGCTTGCAGTTTATTTCAGTTGTTTAAAGCACCTGCTTGGGGTTTGCATTTGTGTTCCTCTTCCAGGTCGCTGTAGAAGTGATGTGTCACTTCCCAACCCATGTTCATCTGTATAGAAGACCATCTGGCAGGTTTTTCTCCTGCCCCTAGGAAAAGCCACACTTTTGAGTTTTATATCTGTTTGTCATTGATAAATTTCAATAAACCTTTTTGTACAATTTTAAAAAATAATAATAAAGCACCTGCTTTGGCAAACTCAATCAGGTGCAGAGGACCGGAGTTCGATCCCCAGCTCTACATGCTGTGCCAGACCCACCCGTGGGGTAGCCTGAGCCAGCCAAAAAAAAGGAGGAAAGAAAAGAACTTTTGGGGTTTTTTTCCTCTCCATAAAATTAAACTTCCTGTGTGTGGTGGTGTGTGCCTGTAGCCCCAGCACTTGGGAGGCTGAGACAGAAAGACCACAGGGCTCAAGGCTATTCTGGGCTACATAGTGAATTTAAGGCCAGCTTGAACTCCATAGCAAGATTCTGTCTGAAAAAAAACAGCCATTCTAGGTGGTCTGCAATCTAAGCACTTGATCAAAAGAGTAAGGCAGGAAGATTGCCATGAGGTCAAGGCCGGTTTGGGCTACATATGTGAGTTCAAGACCAGCTTGAATTACATAGTTAAACCCTCAAAAAACAGGTTTTTGTTGTTTTTTTTTTTGTCTTTTTTGAGACAGGGTCTCACTATGCAGTTCAGGCTGGCCTTAAGCTCACTTTGTAGCTCAGGCTGGTCTCGAACTCACAACAATCCTCCTGCCTCAGCTTCCCAAGTGCTGGGATTACAGGCCTGCACCACCACGCCCGGCATAAAACAGTTTTTAAATAAAAAATAAGTAAAATTAAGTTTCAATCAGGCACAAAGACACACATCTGCAATCAGCACTCTAGGGAGTTGCAGCAGGAGGACTGCAGCTTTCAGTCCGGTGCAGGCAATTTAGTGACTTATCAAGAACTTCTCTCAAAATAAAAAAGGTTGTGGGTGTAGCTTAGTGTGAATGAATGAATGAGTTCAATCTGAAAACAAAACAAAACTTCTGTCATTGAAATTCCACAGTCCAGAAGACTGAAGCACAGCTGTGGAGGCACCTCTTCCACATCTCTTGAGCACCCCCTTTCCCGATATCCTTACAGCACCTCCTGGCTACCTCCCGCCTGTGTAGAGCTCCTGCCCAAGTCACCTACCACAAGCCCACCTTCCACAGCAGTCACTTATGGCTGGGACTGTACCTCTATGCAGAGAACCTGCCTAGCTTGTGGGATCCCTGGCTTTCACCTCAGCATACAAAAATTAAGATTAACACAAGCCTGTAATCTCACCACCCTGGGAGGATGAGGCAGGATGATTACTGTGAGTTCCAGGCCAGCCTGGGCCGTATAGTAACTTCAAAGTCGGCCTGAATTACATGATGAGACCTTGTCCTCAAAAAAAAAAAAAAAAAAAAAAAAGATTGAATTAAATTATTAAATATATAACAGAACTGGTACAACCAATCTCAGTCAGCAAGTGCCACCCCTTCCCAGGCCCCTCTGGCCAGTGTTCTCTCAGCTCTTCCCAGCCCTTCCTCAGGTAGCCTTTTGCTTTGTTTGTGCCAAACACAGCCCCATCCTCTACTTTAGGGGTTTCTGGAGGTGAGGGGCTGGGACTTAATTACAGTCTGCCTGCCTTAGCTCCTTCAGTAATAGCCATTACATTTAGATGGAATCCAAAATCCTCACTTGCTCCACGACTGCGGGCTGGCTCCTCAGCTTCTCTAACCTTGAGTTTCTCCAGGTATAAATAAATGCGAGGGCCGGGGAGATGACTTAGTGGAATAAGCGCTTCCCTGGCAAGCACAAGAAACTGAGTTCAATCCCCTGTTCCTCAAAAAAACAAAAAAAGTCAAACAAAGTGAGCTCAAGGCCAGCCTGAACTGGGAAGGGAGACCTTGACTCAGAAAGACTAAAAAAATAAACAAATTTGACTTTATTTTTGGTGGAACTGGAGATTGAACTCAGGCCCTTGTGCTTGCCAGGGAAGCACTTATTCCACTAAGCCATCTCCCCAGCCCCCACAAATATGACTTGAAAGCCATGCATGATGGCACTGTAATCCCAGTACTTGGGAAGCTGATGCAGGAAGGTCACTCAAATTCAAGGCTAGTCTGGGCTATATAGTGAGTTCAAGGCCAAATGGAACCGTGGGGAGACCCTGTCTCAAAAAGCAAAACAATGGGCCAGCCAAATAGCTCATCGGATTAAAGCACCTGCAGACACAGGGGCTGGGAGTTTAATCCCTGGCCCTGCCATGCCACCCCTGGGGCACACTGAGATGGCAACTGAGACTGGGCATGGTGGTGCATGCTTGTAATCTAAGTACTTGGGAGGCTGAAAATAGGAGGATCACTATGAGTCCGATTTGTGTAGTGAGACCCTTATTTTTATTCCCTGTAGAGATGGCTCAATGGAATAAGCACTTCCCTAGTAAGTGCAAGGGCCTGAATTCAATTCCTGGTTCCGCAAAAAAAAAAAAAAAAAAAGAAAGAAAAAAGACCTGGATGGCTAAATGAACGTGTGACCACATATAGCTGATGTGGCACGTGCCGCATGAATACATGATTGCACTCATGCTAACCCTAGACATTCTGGGGCACTAAAAGTTCTGAGGCTTCCAACCGGGAGGCAGGAAGGCAAGCCTATAGCAACGACAGCTAAACTCATGGTCTAGCAAAGGTCTGCATGGGTGCCGTGGGAAGTGGGAGGCGCCGCCAACAGCAAACATCCAGAAAAACCGGATATCTAGTGACAGGAAGGTAATGAACAGTGGTAGAAGCACAAAACAGACTTAGTATGCGACTGTTAGAGCGAGAGAACTGCAAGCACTGTGCAACACTGAATCTCAGCAGCACCGCAGTGAGCAAGCAGAGCGGTGCATCCGCCAAACTCCAGCAAGCAGCATTCTATCGTAGGGCAAAAAAACAAAACCCAAATTTTAGAATTCTCAGCATTATTTTTTTTATGTATTTAGTACAAGTTCTATAGGGTCCACAGGGTCTCATTACACAGATTGGACTCGTAATGATTCTCCTGTTTTCCAGCCTCCCAAGTGCTGGGATTCAGGCACGTGTCACCATGTGCAGCCTCAGCTGCCATCCCAGCGCACCCCAGGATAGAACCATTCCCCAAGTCTGCCTGAGCAGGCACTTTAATCTGCTGTGCTATCTGGCCAGCTCCTCAGCATTGTTTAGAGTAGATACCCAACATGGATAAAAGGAAAACAAGAATGAGGGCTGTCTGGGAGAGGGGTGGGAAGTGTAGGGGCCAAAGTGGGGCCAGTCCTAGTCTCTCGGTGACAATTCCTGCTGACCATGTCGGCAAAGGTACATTAGAACTGAAGCACCAGATCCCCAGAACATTAGATACTATCTCAACAGCATAATGCAGATTACTTTCTCTGCATATCCTCTCTGCACATGGCAGAGGTGAATGTAGGCCACCCACCTAGCTCAGCTCACAGTACTCACCTACTTCCCTCAATTCTCAGTCATTCCTCCTCAAGCCACTTCTCCACTGAATAAAACCTGGGTGCAGCTCCGGGTCAGCCTCTTTGTTCTGGAAAGCCATTTTCTTGGCTGGGGTTACGGTCTCTTGGCTCCCCAATAATTGTTTTAGTCTTTACTTTTCCATGGTTTGCACTGGGAGTGGTTGATTGGAATTAATTTGGTGGGATTCCAATAACGTATCTTTGGGATTACAAATATTGACCTCTTGGACCATGATGAGAACTCTTACAACTGTGAGTTCAAGGCCAGGTTGAACTACACTGCAAGACACCATTGGAAAACGATGAGGGCTACAGAGATAGCTTAGTGGTCTAAGCACCTGCCTGATAAGCACAAGGACCCAGGTTTGATCCCTGGTATAGCATGCTCCACTGGCCGTGGAGCTCCAGGTGAGCTGAACAGGCCTAAGAGCTGCTCATGGTGGCAGACTCCTGTAATGTGCACTGGAGAGGCTGAGACAAGAGGATCACTACTACAAGTATGAACTGTATAGCAAGATCCTGTACCAAGTAAATAAATAAATAATATTTAAAAAACTAAAGAAGGGAGAGGGAGGGAGGGAAGGGAGGAAAAGAGAAAAAGGTCAGCCGAGGCTAAAGGTGTTGGAGGTTGTGCAGGACCAGACAAGGGCCCTAGGAAAGGGCTAGATTAGGGCAAGGGGATTAACAGGGAAGGCGACTGACTGCTCAGGAGGCACAGGTGGCCACAGAGGGGACAGAGCTTCTGGCTGGGGACACGGCCCAGGCCTCTGCGGGTTAGGGGGCCTGGGCTGGGGTCCAGCCCAGTGGGGGCAAACTTTCACAACTTGCTGTGCCCAGGCCTCTACTTGGGAACAGAAGACCTAAGGACCCTAGAAGGTTCCTCCATCCTGTCCCAGGAGGTTCCTGTCACCACAACCTGGCCCCATGGGAGCTGCGGTAGAGCCAGCTCTGGAGCTCTGGCTCAGAAGGATGTCAGGCTAGTAAGCCTCCTACTTGTAAACAGTAGGTTCAGTCTAGCCCAGGCTCTATACACACACACAAATGTACATTTAGAGATGCCCAGCCCTGGCACACCAGTGTCCTGGCAGCCCGCACCCACAGCTAACATATCATCACACATACTGCTCCCACTCTCAGTTCCCTGCCTCGTGTTCTAGCACAGCCAGACTTAGAGGCCCAGAGAACACTGGCTGAATGACCTCATCCAGACACACTCGCATGTGCACAGCCCACACACACTTACAATACTTCACATCCCTGCAGCCACGTGCATACATACATTCTGGCAAAAAAAAAGTGCATCCTGTGCCATACCTGAGTCCACCACAGGTGTCATCTGGCCCTCTGGGGAGCTGCAGGGGCTGCCAAGCATGAGCAGCAGACAGGAAGGGGGCAGTCTTTCCCTCCCTGCTGTGAAGGGGAGGCCCTGGTGCAGAGGAGGCAAGGCCTGAGCCCCCTGCCTGAGACAAAAGTGAAGAGCAGTGGGCCTGGGGCTCTTTTGGGAGCTGACTGCACCTACCCACAGCCAACTCTCCAGTGTCCTAGAAATGGGCCGCCAAGAGTAGAGGGCCAGGGCTACAGGAAGACCAGCTACCTGGGGAGCCTGCAAGGGGCCCCCACTGCCACCCCATGAAGCCAAGTCATCCACACCTCTTAGCACCCCTCCCAAGTCAACTGGAGATAAGACAACTCCTCCTGCTGAGAACCCAGGCAGGGACCTGGTCACCTGGTACACTTTAGAGCTCAGAGGAGCTGGTAAGCTGGGCAGGAGCCCCTCCAGGGATACCCCTTCTTTCCACAAGGACACTACCAATTAGGTGGGTAAACTAGGGGGTCGGGGAAGCCCAACTCTCAGGGCTGGCATGACCTGGGGAAGAGGCAATGTGAACCAGAAGAAAAATTAAAAGTCCCAATCAACCCATTCTTATGACAGCTCTCAGACATGAGACTGCCTTGAGCCAGGCATCATCGACCAAGCAGGACGCTCTCAAACCAAAAAGTCTCTTTATTGGGCAGTACCATACAGGACTCAAATGGCAAAACAAAAAAATCAAAAAACAAAAAACAAAAAAAAAAAAGTAAAAAAAAAAAAAAAGTATTATACCTGGGGTGGGCTGTGGGCCTTCCCCACCCCAACAGCCCCCACCTCCAGCCACTGGAGTGGAGAAGCAGGGTGCAGGGGACCCTGTGGCCAATGGGAGTGGGTCAGTGGCATTGACACTTCCTGAGTGGTCCCAGGAAAGGGCCACAGGGATCCCTGTTCTTGGCCTCCCCACCTTAGGCCTCCGAGTGCAACTGTGATGGAGCAGAGATGCCAGTTGTCTTCTCCCCACCACAAGGGCAGGAGTCCAGGGACAAAGGCCTCTCTCCCTGGGGGATGGAATGAGGGGATCTCCATGGCTGGCTGTTTCCCCCTGTGGAGGGGCAGTTGGGGCCTGGTCCACAGTCTGGGGGGTCAGGGTAGAAGGTAGTGTAGGAGAGAGGATGAGCCCCTTGCCATCCATATCTCCCCAACTGAGACAAAACAAACAATCCAGCAATTGACAAGCCCACTCCCTTCCTCTGTGCCCCTCAGGAAGGGAGCCACCGCCTCCATCCGCAGCTGCTCCAGTAGGACTCAAATCACACCACAGGGAGATAGCACTCAGAGGGCAGGCCTGGGTCCTGGAGGGTGGGACTGGAGGGGAGGCAGCAACAATAGCAGGGGATATCCCAAAGATGTGACCCCACCCCACCCACGGCAGGCCTGCCACAACTAAGAGGAAAACGGAGGCGAGATGGCAAAGGATCTCCTTGGTCTAAAGCTCTCTAACTGTACCAAATAGTATGCATACACCCCACCAACTCTTCCCATCTGGGCCCCCCATCTTCCAGGAGGGAGGTAGCTGGACTTAATAGGGGCAAGAGGGGAACCATGAGTGATTTTTTTTAAACTTACGTTTTTAATAATATTATTTTTTTTAAAAACTTGGGAGCTGGGACGAGTGGCAGAGGGAGGAGTCCAGAACATTGCCCGTCTTACCAGCTGTCCGGGGAGAGGGACACTCAACCCAACCCCATGACTTTAAGATCCCAGGGCTGTGGGTATAGACAGACAACCTTGGGCTTTATGGGAAGTCAAGAGGGCAGGACCCGGAACCTGGGTGCGGATGGAAGCAATGCTCTGGGAGTGGAAGTGATCAGGACGTCTCAGAGCTTCAGGGTCTACAAGGCATCCGCATGAGTACCCTTTCCCCCAAAGGCTCCACAGGGGTCAGGCCCAGGGTAGGGCAACTGGGGGCAAATCTTGGCACCTGCCCCCAGTGAGTCCAGCTCCTCCCTGAAGTGGGTTGATAGAGGCTGCCCATTTTAGATGCTCATTCTCTTCATCTGTCTTCTGCTCCCAGGGTTGCGAGGGGTGGGGCAGGCAGGCAGAGTGCTGGGTGGCCAAGACCGGGCCTTTACTGGGAGGCCTGCGACGTGGGGTTCTCCGATTTGCTTTCTTGGCTGGACGGGGGCTTGCTGTTCCAGGGGCTGTTGGCGCCCAGTGCAGGGGAGTTGTTAAAGCTGTCCTCGTCGTCAATGCCGTTGGCCGCGTCAAACTGCGTGTTCTCCAGCCGGGTGATGAGCCTCTCGTCCTCGTCCCCGAACTCCCCGCCCATCAGGGTGGGCTCCCCCACCACCATCACATCCTGAGAGTGGTGGAGGTCCCCAAACATAATCGGGGCAGGGGCTCGCCCAGCCCAGGACAGCAGGTAACCCCAAAGCCCCTGAAACCACCCTGGAAACTCAACACAACCCACCCCCTTCTTAGTGTTATGTGGAGCCCCAGGTCTTCCAACCCTCTGCTCCCAGAGTCCTACCCACTGAAGGATGCCAGAGGCCCATATCCGTCAAGAGTCCAGGGAGAACTCCAATCTACTTCCCTAGCTCCCTGGTCCAGTTTTCCCAAGCTTTGGGCACTCCTAGCCTTCTGTCCACATTAGAGATAAGGAGCAGTTCCGAAACAAGGGAGGGAAATGTGCATGTGTATATGCACCTGTATGTGGACAGATCTGCATGCCACTAAGTCTGCGCGTCCCTCTAGTAGGGTGCATGTTTTTGATAGAGTGTGCCCTGAGCTGTTGGGCCTGAACGTCCGTCTGTCCTCCTGGCTGTCTGTCCTTGTGTGCTCTATATGCCTACAGCCAAGTGTGTGCCTAGCTGAGGTCCTCTCCGCCCACAAGGACAAAGCTCATCCAGGCAGAGTGCAGAGGGCAAACTGTCCTTGCTTCTATGACTGCTAATGAGCTCAGGCTGGACAGGGGTCAGGGGTGAGTGGTGGGGCAGCCCAGAAGAGAGAAGAAAGCCGAGATGCTTACAGGTACCTGGCTGGAGAGGGCGAAGGTGCTGGCTGGGCTCTTCTTCTTGCTGTTGCTATTGTTGGTGTTGCCGCCCCCAGAGCTCATGGTGCTGCCCCCCGACATCTTCCGTTTCCGCCGTTTGCTGGGTTGCTGCCGTGTGGGTTCCGCTGTGCAGGGAGAGAAGCCCTAGGTAGGAAGGTTGCCCTGCAGCCCCATCTCCTATGCAAGCCACTCAGGGAACTGAATCTTCCCTGCCTGTCACGGACCCAAGAGCAGGAAGGAGCAGACCATCACACACAGACAGACGCAGGCCTGGGGAGTCACTCACCAGGGGGTGCCACCATGCGCTGCCACTTTTGGAAAAGGCAGGTTTTGAGGCAATCTCGGGGGCTGAGGCTGTATGTCTTGTGGCGGGACATGAGCTCCTGCATGGGCTCCAGTATCACACACAGCTGGGGGCAGACCAGGAGATGGCTGTTAGGAAGATGTGGAATAAGACCAAAGGGGATGGGGCTGAAGCAGGCAATCAAGACTCACTCGGAGGTAGTTGAGAGTAGAGTTGGACAGCCCACACCGGGTGATATTTTTGGAAAGCTGATCCAGCATCTGGGGGTCCTGGGCCTATGGAGAAGAAAGACTACTAGCATCTGGGTTGCATATGCTGACTGGTCTTGTCACCTGCACTCTGTGATACCCTGAGAGGGAAGAGGAATGAATGAAGACAGCCTCTCCTTCCACTTCCATTAGGGGTGCTAGGCTCTGGCCCACCCTGCTCCTCATGCACCCTAAGTCTGTCCACAGCTCACATGCATGGCCAGGATGCTCCGGGGAATAAGCTCTCGGTGCTGCCGGATACTGAAGTGCCAGGTCTTTATCCGCATCATGTCATCAAACATGAACTCCAGGTACAGCCGGCCCTCCACACACACCTGCAGACACATTTGTCAGTCTCGCCCCTTTACCACACAACTAAAGGTATACCTGCTGCCTGCTATAGCTCTCCAGTTTGCTCACATCTGTCCCACTGCTTACTTCTGCTACCTGTACATCAATCTGGGAGCCTAACAGATGCAGCATCCCCCACACAGCTGTCATTTCCTAGGCTGGGGATACAGCTTGGTGCCTACCTGGCAAGCACAAAGTCCCTACTTTGAGCTCCAGTGCCACAAAAATAAATAAATAGCTGTCATTCCTGGCCCTTACACACAGCAGAAAGTTTAACAAATTTGCATCTTTTCCCCGCATACCCAGTGACACCATCTGCTGCGAGTTTTTGTTCAGTGTACAACTTGGTTTAATTTTTTTTTTTTTTTAAGATCAAGGCTTTATTTTTTTATTTACTTATTACAGTGTCTCGCTACACATCACGGACTTTTTTTTTTTTTTTTTTTTTTTGCGGGAGGGGGTGTCAGCTCAGCCCGCCCTGGGGGAGGGGCTGGCACGGCATGTGGTGCTGGGGATCGAACCATGGTCCCCAAGAGCTTGCCTAAGCAGGCGCTTTAGATCGCTGAGCTATTTTCCCAGACCCAGTGTACAACTTGGGACACAGAAAACTATTGTTTTCAAACCCAATAAATGTTTCCTTAATACTGCACTACCTGCCATCTAGGGTCCTGGGGTGACCTACGAGTGCACATTACGAGAAAAAAACCTAGGTACCCCATGTTCCACATCTGCTGGGGGGCTGACCTGGGTGAACATGGGTTTTCCATGCTGGGTCACCATGCTGCCCTGGTCACAGTCAAGGGACACGAAGTTGCTGTGGAATGCTTCCTTGGGGTGCTTAAGCACGTAATACAGCTCTGTAGCACCCCCCTCGAAAATGCTGCGGAAGTAGCGTGGGATCAGAGTCCGGCCAATGGCTGCAGAGACAGGACAAACTCTTCAGGGCCAAAAAGCAAGAAGAGGCCAGACAGATACCTCCCCTGCTGAGACAGATTGGTTGGGTGGCTCTTCTAGACCTATGTCCACCCTGCAAAGTGACACAGGTGCAGATCCTCCAGCCTTCCAAAGCAAGACCCCACTCACTGTATCTCTTTGGTCCATCCTCCAGACAGAACGTGATGGTCAACATGGCATCATCCTCAAAGAACTCTGTGGTGAAAGCATCCCACCAGAGATTGTCACACTCCTAGGGAGAGAGGGACCGGTGAGTACATGTCCTAGGACAGTCCACTGGCTACCCAGACCACCCCTTCCCAGCCTCTTTTCCCTTGGTCACACCTCTGTCCAGTTCTGGAGCCGTTTATTCAGCTCAAATATTCGATAGTCAGTTTGGTTGCCATACGGTGTGTGCCTCCTGGAGAAAAGAAGAGTGTACAATAGCAGCAGGGCCTGAACCCCAACCTCAACGCTGGCCTTCACAGATGTAGTAGGAAGCTCTTCTCTCCCACCTGGACACCACTTACCCAATCCCAGGCTCCAGGTAGGTAGGCGGGTACATAGGAGTTGGGCTGTGTAAGGAAAGAAGTTATGAGGATGAGGGTGGAAGACAGGAATTATGGGGGACCGTTCCCTCCTCTTTCCAGACAGGCCCCCATCTGAAGGGTTAGGAGACAGGCCAAGGACTTACCCCACATCCCGATCCAGCATGGTGCCGGGATGAAAAGGAGGGAAGGCGTTGCCGTTCGGGGGCTCCTTCGGTGAGTACAGCTTGAATGACTTTGAGGAACAACCTAAAAGAGAGAAGAGTGCCCCAAGTCCCTCTTAAAGCACAATTAAAACCCTAATTTTTATTTGGCTGAGCCCTGGATAACAGAAAAGGAACAGAAATGGGAATACCATAGAATAGCTATCTAAATAATGATTTTTATAAGGTCTCTTTGTATCTACATACTTTCCTTCAATTCTCACAACCACATTGTCAGGCACCAGAGTAATACTCCCACTTCAGATAAAGCAACTTAGGGCTGTAAGGATGCCCCCAGATTACAGAACTGGCAGAGCTAGGGCTTGAGCCCAGATATCCTGATTCCCACATCCTGAACTAGTTCTACCTGACTCTGTTTGTGGACACCAGGATATAAAATGAAAATGGAAGATTTGGGAACTCTTCCCCTCCTCTATCCCCAGGATCTCAGAAAGGCAGGGGATAGAAAGATAAGGGGGGGATGTCTGTTGGGTGCCACCCAGCAGATAACCAGCTGGACCTTCTGCCTCCTGTACCAACGGCCCCTGCCTTATCAGCCCAGCCCCCACACCACGCCCACCACAGGGAGAGTATTGTCTCCAAAGCAGAAACTTAAACCCTGACCCCCTTTCTCTTGGGAATTGCAACAGAAGGGGAAACAGCCTCCACTGGATCCCACTGCGTACAAATGGAGCCCAGGAGACACCGGGTAGCCAGACACTGGTGTCTGCTGTAGTCTGAGCCTATGCCACATGTAGCCCCTCTTCCCAGCTAGTGTCAGACACACTTCCACAACACTATCTCCTACTGGGGGGAATTTCACAATGGGACAGGAACCAGGTGCTCACACTATTCCTCCCCTCTAGGAGGAGGGAAGCTGAGGCACAGCCCCAAGGATCTAGCCCCAGTCACTCCTTTACAGGTCTCTAAAACTTGACTGAGAAGGCAGCTAGCTGTACTGACTTGTATCTGAAGTCTCTCCTCAATTTAGATTTTTTTAAAGTCTACTTTGTTCCTTGGGGGGGGGGGGAGAAGACCCTGTGCCAGTATGTGTCATTTAATTCTCTCCTGGGGGTTCCTTCTCACAATGTGGGGAAAAGCAGGTCCCAGAGGGGTCCAGACCTGGTGCAAAGAGTGAAAGCTTGTGTTGGCCTGCACACACGTGTGCCTCGCACCTCACCTGGCCTAGCAGGCTCCCACCCTCTGCTCGCCCCAACATGCCTGCTGAGTGCTGGAGCGCTGCAGCCCCAGGCAGGACTGGGGTGCCTGCATGCTGGCGCAGTCATGCACATCACCTGCCTCAGCACAGCTCGAAGTGCATTTCCACACCGGGCTGAATGAAGCTGTGTCAAGACAGAGACAGTCCCCAGCCCTCTTGGCTCCCTCTCCTCCCTCAAGCACAGGTCCACTAAGGCCACCCCGGGGCGGGGCCGCTCAGGACGACCCAATTCGATCCAGGTAGCCACTTCCACAGACTGCCCAAGGCCTGCCCATTAAGTTCCATCCCACCTTAAGAAACAGGAGCATGAAGACAAAGGATGTAGGACACCTGAGTTCCTCTCCAGCTCTGAAAAAATGTGTCAAAATCTGCTTCTCTACTCAGAGAAAGGGAAGGCACTGTTTGAACCCAGCTGACAGTTCTGAGGAACTAAAGCCAGGCGCCTGTACCTCTACTTACACCTCCAGTGAATGGACACGAACTAACTCGGACCTCCCCAGAGCCACAGCAACTCACAGTGTCCCCAGCACAAGGGGCTTGAGAAAAGGGGAGGGACATCACCAAGGCCATCTGTCCCCGTGGCTGCCCGTCCCCAGCAGCAGGACCAGAGGGAGCAAGGTGGGGGATGTGTGAGGGGGACCTGTCGTCAGCTCTGGAGAGGGGCAACCCTCTGCCAGCCACTTGGCCTTCAGGACAGAGGTGCACAGAGGACTAGCAAAGTTTTCTCAAGGCGGAAGCTGAGCGCGAGGAAGCCGCGGGCGGGTGGGGGGGCCCCTGCAGCTGGGCATTCCCATGGTAACCAGGCCGGGCCGCCGGCTCGGGGTCCCCAGGAGCTGGCACAGGTCAGCCAGCAGCTCTCAGACCGACCTCGGCCACGGGGCAGCGCTCCTGGCCAGCGGGCACGGCCTTCAGGCCGCCCAACCCCACAGTCTGCGGGGCGACGGACTTACCTGGGAGAGCAGAGGGGGCCGGGCGGGATGCAGGGCCGTCGGGGCGCCCCGAGCGCCCCAGGCAGAGAGGCAGGAGACGAGGCGGGCCAACTTCCGCGGCTACTGTCCCGAGCGGACGCCCGCACGAGGCCTGGGCCGCTCGGCCTCGGCCCGCCCCGCAGCGGCCGCAGCCCCGGGGGAAAGTTACGGCGCCCCGGGCCGGGGGCCCGCGGGGCGTCCGGGGCCTTCTTTGTTCGCACGGTTTCCCTCAACAATGGCTGCTCCGCTCTCGCGCCGCCCGCTCCGCCGCCGCCTCCCGCGGCCGCCGCCTCCGCGCAGCGGTCCGCGCTCCCCCGGCCGGGGCCCCTCCGCGGGCGCGGGACGGGCAGGACGGGCTCACATTCACGCGCGCTCGCACACTCAGACACGCGCGGCGCCGGAGGCTCCTTCCTTTCTCCCTTTCTCTCCCTCCCGGCCTCCCCGCCCTCCGTCCCCTCCCCCTCCGCGACCGCGGCCCGGGGCGGGCGGAGGGTGGAGCCGCCCCCGGCCCCGCCCCGCGAGCTGGCGGGAGGAGCGGGGGGAAGGGGGCCGCTGAGAAAAACAAAAGAGAGCCGGGGACCGGAGCCGGGATGAGTCCTCCGGCCCAAGCGCGACCAGCAGGGGGCAGATGTCCGGAGGCAGGGGTCATAGGCAGCCCCCAGCTCCCGGGCAGTGCTGAGACTGGAAGGGAGGGTCATGCTGGCCCCCCGCGGACTCCCGCACCCTCCAGCTGCCAGCCACACCTCCTCCCCATCACTCTTGCTCGCGCTCTCAGGTGGAAGCTGGCCGAGGTTGTCACCCTAGGCTACCCTACCGAAGTCCCAGGGCGGGAGGGAGAGGCCTCGGGGGGATGGTGGGGAGGTAGCTTGTTTTTGACCGAGATGCATTCTGACTTCAGCCTGCAAACAGAGCGGCAGGAAGGGGGCACTCCGGGGTTCCCTGTCCCCAACCCAGTCTTAACGCTCTTAACAGCCCTCTTCCACACTGCCATCCCTAAGCCACTCAGATTGCGGTAAAGACGTATTGGCGGAGACAGGGAAGGCGCCTGCCCACCCACCGTCCCTAGAAAGGGCATCACAGACCGGGTCCTTCCCATCGTGGGCAGTGGAAAGGCATGTTTAGTGGGATGGGGCCTGTTCTCCACTCTGGGAGGACACTTCCAAAACTTGAGGATCTGGGGCCGGGGAGAAAGCTCAATAGAAAAAGTGTTTGCCTGGCAAGTGAAGGGTCCTGAATTCAATCCCTGGTATCGTGGAAAAAAAAACAAACAAGCCCTGGGGATCAGTCCAGACCCTACTACCTAAACATACCAGAAAAGGGACACACAAACGTGCACACAGGGGTGTCCTTTCATTCTTTACAATTTGAATATATTCTTTATTCCCCATCCTACCCCAAATACATTCACACATGACCCAAGGGCAGCATTTGTCAAAACATACACACACCTGGCTCTGAAAACACCCTCTACCGGAAAAAAAAAAGAATAATAACACCTCTCTTTTTCACATAAACCAGTTTTCTGATGTACACTTCAACCTGTGATATATTTTAAACTACCAAGCCCTGATCACCAGGCATGGTGGTTCACGCCTGTAAGCAAAGGGCTCAGGAGGCTGAGGCAGGAGGATCATTGAGCGTTCAAGACCAGCCTATGCTATGACATAAACTAAAGGCCAGTTCAAGCTGTGTAACAAGACCCTGACTGAAAAAGACACACACACACACACACACACACACACACACACACACACAAAGCCCTGAACACAGGCATGCATACTGGTACATAGTATGTCAGACCCCAAACTTCAAACACACCAGGAATTCTGACACACAGCATCCTGTCACTGTTACACCCAAAAAAACACAGTTCGTGTTATATAGGGACTTAGCCAACAACCTGCTCTCCCTGATACCCTCACACCATTCCCTACCACAGTGTTTTTTTTTTTTTTTTTTTCCCCCAGAACTGGGCATTGAACTCAGCCCTTGGGCTTGCCAGAGAAGCGCTTATTCCACTAAGCCATCTCCCGGGCCCTATCCTGCCACAGTCTTGACCATGTAACATGCCCCAGCTTTCAGAGATATTTCAATCTAGGACATTTGGCCAGGCTCTCCAACTATATATAACCTATCACCAGAGCCAGGCATAGTGACACACACCTGTTACCCCAGCACTCAGAAGGACTGAGGCAGGAGGATCGTTGCTAGTTCGAGACCATCCCAGGCTACACAGTAAGCTCAAGACCAACCTGCACTGCACAGTAAGACGTCTCAAAAAGAACCCCCGACCAAAAAAAAAAACCCTACCACTAAGATGGAGGCCATGCCTACTGACTCCAACCTGCACAGCTCAGCTCCAGCACAGACACACTCCTCCCATCATGTTTCCTGCCTTTAAACTTTCCAAAGCACGCAGCATTTTAAGTTGTCCTTACAGGGCTTATTCTCAATCCCAGCCCAAATTGAACCCTACAGACCTAAAATGTCTTTTTTTTTTTTTAAATTGAGGTTCTGGGGCCTGAATCTAGGGGTCTCACATATGCTAGGTAAGTGGTCCACCACTGCACTAGACTCTCAAACCCCTTAAATATCTGAACTTGAATAGATCAGAGTGAGACAGGTCAGCCTGAGGGCCTGAGGTAGAAACTCTGAGCTTCTAAGGGTAGATGTAAACCTAGGCCTGGGGCACTGTGGCCATACCTCCTCCTATCCCCCTCTAGGCCAAGATGACCATCCTCAACGTGGACAGGAGTGTGTGCTCTGGTTTCTGTCCTCAGCTCAAACCTCAAACCCTCACCAGTCTGAGTCCTCAGAGGGGAGCCATACGGGCACCCTCTTCTCACTGTGGGGAAGGACACCTAAGTGGCAAGATGCACCCAAATTTTGGCATACCATTTCTCAACAAGCTCTGAGTTCCCTCTCTCCAGCAAGTGGGCTCCTGCTTTCCTGCTTTCCCAGCCCTGCCCCTGCCATTCCTCAGAGCAGAATAGACCCAGCCAAAGGAACTTGTCTAAGACCTTAAATTGGTGTGTGCGGTGGGGAAAGAATGACAAAGGTGACAAGACTTGGAGAACTGCTTCTGGAGGTGGGGACCCAGGAAAGCAGCTGGCCCCAGCACACAGGATGAGGTACCATACCGGCACTGCCCCCTGCCCGGGCCCCTGACCCAGGCCTCCAGTGTGCCTGCCCCCCTTCCTTTGTCTGTGCCCGGCCTCCCGTTGGCCTGGCGCTCTGCCATCCTCCTCTCCTGGCTCCCAGCCGCCACCACTGCTGCCTCCTCCCACTCCTCCTCCCAGCCTTAACCCTTCTGAGCCACATGCTGCCCCAGACAGGCCCGAGCCCCTTCAGCATCCTGCCCAGAAGATGCCCTACAGAGGCCCTGTCCCTGCTTCTGGCCATTTCAGCCCCAGACGTTGTTCCCACCCAGGAGCACTAAGGGAGTAGGGTGGGGGCAGGGTAGGCATGCATGTATCCTGTGGTGTTTCCGTGTGTGCATGTGTGTGGGTCTGCGTGTGCTCCAGCTTCCCTCAGTCACATGTGTGGGGCATGTGCTGTCTCTACTGGGCTGGGGGAGGAGGAGGAGCCCGGAGACAGCAGAGCACAAAGGAGAGACTCAGACAGACAAGCAGGCAGGCGGCGGGCAGGCGGGCGGGTGGCAGGCGGCCTGCCAGGACGCCTGGGCCCTCACCCCGGGGCTGCTCAAGGTGAAGCTTGGGGGTATGGGCCTGGAAGTATAAGCTGCCATGATGCCCTTGTTTTCAAGTGTGCTCTCACCCCTGCACATGATGCTGGTCCCCTCTCACCCAACTCCCCACTCCCACCTTGGCCATCAAGCCCCTTCCCAAGTGGTTCTCTTGTAAGCCTACCCTCCATTCATTATCTGTGGCATTAATCCCTTACACTTCTTCATCCAGGAAAGAGACTCCCTACCCCTAGCCATACTTTTGCCCCTCCTTCAGTCAGGCCTGCAGGCACACAAAAGGAACAGGTCTGGCCCAGGGAGATGGCTCAGTGGAATAAGTGCTTCCCTGGCAAGTACAAGGGCCTGAGTTCAATCCCTGGTTCCACAAAAAAAAAAAAAAAAAAAAAAAAAAAAGGAACAGGTTTTTGGCACTCATGGAAGGTGTCCTCCTCCACAAACACACTCTAGGTATGGGGTCCCCAAGTTACTCAGAATGAGGAGGAAATCCACTAGACAGGCACCCTGTCCAATTTCAGAGCTAACCTTCCATCCATCTCCTGCCTGACGCCATGTCTCCTATCTACTACTGGTAGGTATGAAATGTAAGAATTTCAGACTAAGGGCTGGGTGTGGTGACACGTGTCTGTAACCCCAGCTACTTAGGAGAACCACAAGTTCCGAGGCTAGCCTGTGTAATTTAGTAAACCCCCTGTCTCAAAAGGTGGCTGTGTGTTCAACACTCAATACACTCAAGGGGCCTTGTGTTCAACAGCCAATACAGGGGGAACAAATTTAGATTTCAACACTATCTGGTTCGGGACCTTAAGTTTCTGTTCTGCCCACGTGTGGTGATGCAGTCACCTAAGCTAGGCTCAGGGCACAAAAGCTCTGAACTGCGGGGCATGGTGGCATATGCCTGTAATCCCAGCACTCGGGAGGCTGAGGCAGGAGGATTGTTGTGAGTTCGAGACCAGCCTGAGCTACAAAGTGAGCTTAAGGCCAGCCTGAACTGCATAGTGAGACTCTGTCTCAAAAAGACAGGAAAAAAAAAAAAAAAAAAAGCTCTGAACTAGGGTCACCAGCATGGGCTAATCATAAAGGATAAAATACACATATAAAGGCGGCTGGTGTGTGTAGGGATGATGGAGCCAGGCAGGATTTCAGCTTGGCAAGCTCTTCCCTCCTTTCACCTACCCTGTGCAGGAGAAGCCAGATATTCCAGAATCCTCAGGCTATCACAGCCTGGCCTCTGGGCCCTATGCTCCTTTAATTTTTCAGTATCAATCTTGGCAGACACTTGAAGTATATGCCCACCCCAACCCTGCTTGGCCAGGGTCACATGATTTTCAAGGAAGCTTCCACACTGGCAACTTCCCTTGGGGACTCTGTGTGTGTGTGTGTGTGTGTGTGTGTGTGTGTGTGTGTGTGTGTTGAGGGGCAGGGGGCCCACTTAGCAAAGAATCAAAACAGACTACATTAGGAGACACTGACTTCCTGAAGAAAACTGACCCTCAACAGAGAAAAGCAGGCCACTTCAGGGATCCAGGAGATGGACAATGTTCTGAGGCCCTTTGCAGACTAGCTCTCTCCAGTCACATGGTTCTTCACTCTTCCTGGCAAACTGAGCTACAGCCTAGTCTCCCAGCCCTGAGAAAGAACTCAAGAGCCAGGCTGTAATGGAAGAGCTGACATGTGTTTTGGAGAGGCTGTGATCTGGGCCTGGGTCCTGTCATGTACTATAGGAGGCCATGCGTTGCCCCTCATAAATCAACGTTGCCCCTCATAAATCAACGGCAAGTCACTGATTTCACTAGCTTGCCTGGGGCTGCTACCTTTTTCCAAAAGCAGAGATGCCAGACCCATGGGCTCAATTACAGGACACCCCCAAGGAGTGTCTCCCGTCCCTTGGGAGGGCTAACCTTCCCTGACAACCGGCAGGAAAGGGGGGGGTCAAGACGAACCCCAATCAATCCCTTTCCCTAACAGGGTCCTCAGGAACTGCTCAAGGTTGGGTGTCACTAGGTAAGTAAGAGGCAATAGGCAGCAGGAAAGGGGGGCAACGCAAACCAGCCAATCACAACCCTATGATGACCCAAGGGGGGGGTCAAAAGTCCAGAGTCACTTCTGATTGGTTAA
>PVKA01025462.1:0-26552 GCA_004027165.1 Ctenomys sociabilis | reverse complement strand
TTGGGATGACAGCCACTCCCAGGACTGGCCAGCTCTGAGAGCTGGTTAAGGACTGGCCTGCAAAGGTGCCCTGTGTGCCAGCCTCCCCAGCCCCTGCTCTGTTAGGCTGTCACACTTACTGCTGTTCCCACCCCTTCTCCCCAAGAGAACAGGCACAACCTCAAGCCCTGGAGCCCACTGTGGTCACTCCATGGAGTCATTCCCAAGCCTGCTCAGCCTGCCTCACCCATGCTGTCCCATGGAAGTGTCAGTGAGACTACCTGTACTCACTCTGCTGGGCTTCTGGTCAACTCTGATGCTTAAAAGTGTTCCCTAGACCTGTGGTCCCCAAAAAATTGGTGCCAGGGACCAGTTTCATGGAAGGCAATTGTTCTGTGGGTTGGGTGAGGGTGAGAGGTTGGTTTAGGGATTAGATTCTCACAAGGGTCCCACAGCCTGCATTCCTGGAGGGACAGCTCCCAGCAGGGGCTCCAGCTCCTATGAGAATCTAATGCTGGTGCTGGTCTGACACTGGAAAGGGGGTCCTCAGGAGGTGATGCTAGAGGAGCAGCCTACACATGCGGCTTTTGTTGCTCACGTTCTGCTGTGCAGCTTAGATCCTCACAGGCCCCAGCCCTGGCCCAGACCCTGGCCCAGAGCCTGGGAACTCCTCCCCTGAACTTCCGAGCGTCTCTGTGCGGCTTCTTGCGTTGCTGGTTTCTGGACCTGTGAGTGTAACAAGCTTCTTCCATCATGGCAGTCACTTCTGGCTCATTTCACCACACCCAGCTAAACAAATTCTGGGTGTGCTTTAAGACAAACAAACCTGTTCCAAGGGTGCCAGGCACCTGACGGTTCTCAGGGACAGCTCCTTCCCTTTGCCCTGTTTGTCTGTATCCCCAGGATAGTCCCTGTCTTGGTTTCCCATGGATCTTTCCAGGGCTTCTTTACCTTTAAGCAAATACAGAGATTTTCTCCCTTTGGACTGGAAGGGCGGCACAGGGCCCCAACTGCAGTGCTTTGAATCCTCTGGTATCTACTGATGTCACTGATCCCGTTCTCATTGTCTTTTTATTTTCAGGATCAAGCTGGTCTCGAACTCACAGTGACCCTCCCCCACCATCTCAGCCTCCCAAGAAATGGTTAATGTCTCTGTAGAAATTTAAGAAATAGAATCTTACATGGTCATATATCATGTAATCCTTGTATTACTAATGTTATTATTGGGTAAAGTCTGTGTCTTATTTTTTTTGACCGTCGGTTCATCTATTGCAGAGCTCCCCTCCTGGTGACAGAAATCCAAAAGACAATGAGATGAGCAGGTCTCTGTGGACTAAATGAATTAGCTTTGGGCAACTGTGGGTAACACTCTTCTGTAACAGTGATGCAATTTAATAACCACTGTGCTTTAAAATCTTGTTTTGTTTTGAGACAGGGTCTCCCTGTGAGGCTGGCCTTGAACTGACAGTGATCCTCCTGCCTCAGCCTCCCGAGCGTCGGGATTACAACGGTGTGCCACTGTATCTGACTTCACATCATATTGAAATAAACATACACTTGACTCAGGTTCTGTTTGGAATACTTCTTGGCACTTTAAGTATGGGTGCAGAGTATTTTAAGAGCCTAGACAAAGATAGGGTAAAAATTCAAAGCAAAAGTTTTATTCAAACCTAACATGTAAATAACTTCTTGAGTAAAAGACTGAAGGTTTCATTTTGTGTAGTATGGTTGGATTTTTAAATTTTTATTTATTTATTTATTTTTGCTTTAAACAATTTATTTAGCGGAAATGGACTTACATTTGTTTCTGAAGTGACTTCCTTTAATTTGATACACCTTTTCCCCATCATGATTTGCAGGATCTTCAAGCCAATATAAATATTTTATAAATATCTGAATGCTTGGTATACACCTGCACAGTACCTCAGCAATATCTTTCAGCAAGAAAAACACTGGAGAGTAAAGACTACACACAATTACTAGGTGCAGTGAACATCTGCTGCAGATATTGCTGAGGTAAGAAGGCCCCACACACCTGTTCAACTAGGAAATCCACCCCTACAGCACAGGATGATTTTATTTTTACATAGGACCTAGGACACTTAAGCCGCCAGTTGGGTGCTGAATGGCAGAGCAGCACCCCCATTTTGTGCCATGAATTCCTAGGGAATAGGCTCCAACAACTCAGGTCCTCACAAAGTGTGCTTCCCTGGGAGGGGCAGGCTGGTGCTTCAGTTGGACCCAGGTACCTTTCTCTTTGGCTTCCTTCTTTTCCTGATCATTTCCTTCCTGACACATTTCAGGAAGCCATCACTACTTTTTGAGTGTTTAATATGCTCAGTACGCACATTAATCCTCTTGGCAAGTATCTTGCCCTTAACTTGCTTGTTTACACAGTGCCAACAGCATGCTGGGTAACGCTGTAGACTCTTCCTATTTTGCCATGGTAACATGTGTGAGGCACTCCTTTCTGCACAGTGCCCATTCCCTTGACGTCTACAATATCACCCTTTTTGTAGATTTGCATGTAAGTGGCCAAAGGAACAAGCCCATGTTTTCTAAAATCCCTGGAAAACATACACCGAGTTCTGCTCCTCTTGGCCTTTGTGTTAGTCATTTTGGTAAATTACTGGAAGATGGTAGTTCCGGTCAAAAGGCAGTTGGGTTTTTTTTTAACCCTTTATCAAAACTTCATTTATGGGAGCCTGCCCATTAGCTCAGTTGTTTAAGTGCCTGCTTAAGCAAAGCAGTCAGGCTCAGGATGCTGTGGTTTGATCTCCAGATCCTCATGCCTTACCAGAGCTGCCCATAAGGCACCCTGAGCCAGCGCCCCTAAAAAAACAAATAAACCTTATTTATGAGAAGTAACACTACTTGGGATCAGAGACCTGCATGAGAGAATGAGAAGGAGGAAGGAAAGGAAGAAGTGCTGTAAACGAGGAGTGGGCTTACTTTGTTATCTGGAAATTGAGGATCGTGAAGATGTAGGAGGCTCCACGTGCAAATCAGAAGAAGTGGCAGCGAGAAACAAGAATGATCCAGTCCAGAGGTGCTCTGAGCAGTGGGTGGCACCACGGTCCCTACTCCTCCGATGCCTCTGCTGTGGGTGCTGAGCCCTGTGCTTCCGCTTTCCCGTGGAAATGCTTCACGTGGTGCAGTCTGCACCTCTCCCCAAGTCACAGTGGATTCTAGGTTCCCAGAAGGACCTCCCACCTCCGGGGAAAGCCATCATTTGTTCTCGAACGAGGTCTAGCCCCAAAGCCAGTGGATTCCAAGTGCCATCACGCCTTTGTTATCCACAGCAAACACAGGCCAAGGGCAAGGACTGCATCTTTGTTCTTGTGGACCTGGGCCTGGCACAGTGTCCTGCCCATCTGGAGAGTACAGATAAGGAGTCTAGTGCCAAGAAGGGAACGACCCACAGTGACTTGGGACCCCTTGGGCAATCTGCTGTAAGGCCAGTGAAATAGCCCAGTGGGCTAAGCAGCTGCTTTGGTAAGCGCAGGGACCAGGATTCAATCTCTGGTCAGGCATGCTGCGATGGTCCCACCTCTCAGGCACACTGAGCCAGAGACTGAGTCTGGGCATGGTGGTGCATGCCTGTAATCCCAGCGCTGGGGAGGCTGAAAACAGGAGGGTCTCTGTGAGTCCCAGCTGCACAGTGAAACCCTGTACCAAATATATAAATGGAAAATAACAGCACAACCTTTTTTTACACATGTACACTTCAGGGGAAAATAACTTACATTTGTAAGCATTTTAGGATTTTTTTTTTTTTTTTTTTTTTTGCTAGCTCAGGTTTCATTGAGGGTGGGTGTGGTGTGACTTGTGGACCTGGGGTTCGAACCACGGTCCCCTGAGCCTGACTGAGTTTGCCTAAGCAGGCACTTTAAGCAACTGAGCTAAACAGGAAGCCCCCATACATTTGTAAGCATTTTAAAGCACTGCTTAACATTTTAAATCAAAGTGTGTAACTTAATGAACTTTTTTGCTTAGTTCTGTTTTTTTTAGATGGAGTCTTCTTATGTAGCCCAAGATGGCCTCAAACTCAAGGTGATTCTCCTGCCTCTGCCTCCCAAAGGCTGGGATTATAGGCCCATAGCTGAACAGGATATCTGCATGTCTATTCTTCTAGTAGTGAATTTTTGGAAGGCTCCCACTATTGGATGTCACAAATAAAGCTGCTAAAACATTCCTATACATATTTTTAAATCTCTTATTTGTTCATTTGGTACAGGGTCATGCTATGCAGCTTAGATTTGTAGTGATTCTCCTGCCTTGACCTCCCCAGTGCTGGGATTACAGGCAGGGACCACCAAGCCTGGTTTCAGTGGCCAGCTCAGTACCCAGGCCCAGCACAGTGCAGAACTGGGAATCAAAGCTGGATCCTCGTGCTTGCCAAGCAGGTGTGTAAACTGGGCGTGGTGGCGCAGGCCTGCAATCCCAGCACTCGGGATGCTGAGGCAGGAGGATTGTTGTGAGTTGGAGACCAGCCTGAGCTACAAAGTGAGCTTAAGGCCAACCTGAACTGCATAGTGAGACCCTGTCTCAAAAAAAAAAAAAAAAAAAAAAAAGCCAAGCAGGTGTGTAGACTGCTGAGTTATCTCCCCAGCCAACTATTCATATTTTTTTAAATTTCTTCTCTTTTTTTTTTGAGACAGGGCCTCACCTATGTAGTTGAGTGGCCTTGAACTCACTATGTCACTATGTAACCTAGGCTGCCTATTCATGGAGATCCTCCAGCCTTAGCCCCCAGAGCTGGATTATAGGTGTTTGCCATAATACATGGCTACTTTCTTTTCTTTTCTTTTCTTTTTGTTTTTTTGTGACAGGTCTCGGGTCTCGGGTCTCGGGTCTCGAAATTCAGAGACTGGCCTTGAACCTCTTTACGTGGCCCACACTGGGCCTAAACGTGAGGCACTCCGCACGCCTCAGCCTCCCAGTACCCTGCCATCATTTATGTGAGCCACCACACATGGCCACATTCCTTTCTTACTGCTTTTTTTTTTTTTTTTTTTTTTGTCTTTTTGAGACAGGGTCTCACTATGCAGTTCAGGCTGGCCTTAAACTCACTTTGTAGCTTAGGCTGGTCTCGAACTCACAACAATCCTCCTGCCTCAGCCTTCCGAGTGCTGGGATTACAGGCCTGCGCCACTATGACCAGCTTTACTGCCTCTTGATTGCTGCCCTAAAGGGACACCCATGCCCACTTTTACGGGGTGTGTATGCTGGTGTGGAGCTGCCTTCCCATGGACACTGCAGAGGCTGGACACTCAAGGGACAGCCAAGTCAGCGGGCCAGTGACATAAGGGGGTACACGTGCTGGAGCCCAACCATGTGTGGAAGGGGTTGTGCTGTGTGCATGTGACATATTTCAGCCTTTCTCTCACATGGTGCCGATGTGACTGTGGTTGCAAGGTTTGTCCTAGCTCGTGGGAAGAATTAGTCACTTTGTGAGACTGATGCCTGGTCCCTGGGGACCCTTTACTCCCATAGCTGGCACTGAGAGCTCACACCTGCTTGTCACACCTGCATCTTTGCCTGCACTTATCACTCAAGCAGCAGGAAGCGCGCGCGCGCGCGCGCACACACACACACACACACACACACACACACACATTCTGAAGGCTGGAGGCCCAGGCTGGCTCTCACAGACAGTTGGGGGAGAAATTGGAAAGCAAGATGTGGCCAGGGATGTAAAAGCAGTGTCCCCCAGCTGGAGGGATCCTGGGTCCTCAGTTGGGTGGAGGGAGTGGGCAGTAGGCAAAGGTGAGAGTGCAGAGGCTGGGGAAGCTACGCGTGTGGCTCTGCCCTCTGCCCCCTATGCCCTCCCCACCCTCCCCGCAAGGCTCTCTGGCCACCCCTAGCATCCTGACTCCAGCACTGCCCGGTCCCCCTCCTCCACACTCTGCTGATAAAGGCATCTCATCTCCTGATGAGATGGCCTCTGCTGTCACGTGGGGCTTCACTAACAGGTGTGCAGTTCCTCCTTCAGGCCTTCCTGGTCCAAACAATGAGCAACACAGCAGTTCCAGGCTTCCAGGCAGGGCATGGGGTGAAGGGAGCTCCCTTAACCTTCCTCGTGACCTTGGGGCTCCCCAACACACAAGCGCACATGGTGGGTGGGGAGAGACTGTACTGTCAGAACCCTGGGACACTGTCAGTGCCACCCTGCAGTCTTGACCCCTGCCCTTCCCCAGCCTCTGCACTCTCACCTTTGCCTACTGCCCACTCCCTCCACCCAACTGAGGACCCAGGATCCCTCCAGCTGGGGGACACTGCTTTTACATGCCTGGCCACATCTTCCTTTCCAAATTCTCCCCCAACTGGATGTGGTGGCACATGCCTATAATCCCAACACTGGGAAGATAGGAAAGTCAAGTTGCTGTGAGTTCAAGTCTAGCCTGGACTACACAGTGAGACCATCTAAAAAAAAAAAAAAAAACTCTCTTTATGGACTCTGAGCAGCTGTTGTGTCCTTTGGTTGTTCCAATGATGACCTCTCCAAGTCCCCTTTTCCCTTTCTGGAGAGTGACAGTATCCATGCACTGGGCACCCATGCATGCGACAGTTTGCCCAGGATTTCCCAGGATGGCACGCACCACCCATCCTTACCCGTGTGATTCTGGGCTTGTCGCGGCCTCATCTGGTCACGGGCAGATGGTGCCAGTGCCCAGCCCACTCTGACTGACCAGCAGGCTTGGTCCAGGACCCCAAGCAGCTCTAGCTGGTCAGGCCCTGCCTGCCTGCCTGCCTGCCTGCCTGCACGTCTGTCTCCTTTTGCCAAGGCTAGTTTGGGCTTCTTCGCAGACTTGTGGGGGTTCTTAGGCAGCAACTGGCTTCCCCCAGTTCTCTAAGAGACAGGAAGTGAGCCATGTGCATGGTGCACACACCTCTAATCCCAGCGCTCTGGAGGCTGAGGCAGGAAGGTCAGGAGTTTAAACCTAGTCTAGTCAGTTTAGCAATTTAAGGAAAACCTGTCTCAAAATAAAAACTAAAAAGGCCTGGGGTGTAGCTCAGTATAAAGGCCCTGGGTTCGATCCCTAGAACCAAAAGGAAAAATGAAAAAGGGAAATGTTGTGAAGGTAGCATGTCTCCAGGAAGAACTTAGAAACCAGGAAGCCAGGTCCAGCTGGGGAGCAGCATAGGCGAGAAGGCTGGCCAAACTCCATGTGGTCCCGACAGCTGCCACAGGGTGAAGGTGACAATGTTGTCCTCCAGAGAGGCAGAGGAGTCTCTGCTGCCAGCGCAGATCAGAGGAGAGGGGGGCTCTGAGTCTGTAGAGGAGGAGGCAGCAAGCACTGGAGACAAGAGAATCGGGAGCAAAGTGGAGTCCAGCTTCCCAGTAATAAGTTCATTACTTATTCAGAATCAGGCTCTCGCTGTGCAGTCCAAGCTGGCTTTGAATTCACCACAGAAGGGCTAGAACTGGGGATCGAACTCAGGCCCTTGTGCTTGCCAGGAAAGCGCTTATTCTACTGAGCCACCTGATTTGACTCTTGATGGTCACATAGCCTCCTCTTTTGTCTGTGTGATCTGTCTGTCTGTCTGTCTGTCTGCCTGTCTGCCTGTGTCTCTTTCTCTGAGACAGAGTCTCACTGTGTAGCTCAGACGGGCCTTGAACTCACTATGTAGCCCAGGCTGACCTCAAAATTGCAGCGATCGGGGCTGGGGAGATAGCTCAGTGGTGTAAGTGCCTGGCAAACACAAGGTCCTGAGTTCAACCCCTGGTACCACCAAAAAAAAAAAAAAGAATGACTTGATAAAATAAAAAAGAGGCTTTTTTTTGTCTTTTTGAGACAGGGTCTCACTATGCAGTTCAGGCTGGCCTTAAGCTTACTTTGTAGCTCAGGCTGGTCTCGAACTCACAACAATCCTCCTGCCTCAGCCTCCCGAGTGCTGGGATTATAGGCATGCGCCATCAGGCCCAACTAGTATTTTTTTTTTAATAAAAAAATTGCAGCCTCATGAACTCTGGGTCACAGGTATACACCATCACAGCCAGCTGTCTGTGTTTTACAGTATTATAGCTGCACCTAAGGATTTCCCAGAGTCCAAGATCATGTCATCTCAGAATCCTTAACAGTTTTACCTGAAAACAGCCCTTTTCCAAGTAGGATCACACAATGTCCAGGCATCAGACTGTGGGTATCTTTGTGAGGGGCAGGGAAGGAGCAGATTTTTCTTCCTTTAGAACCGTGTTGCAGGGTGGGGGTGTAGCTCAGGGGCTCAGCACTGGAGAGGTTGCCTAGGCTGGGTAGTGCCTCAAGTCCTCTTTCTACACAGGGTCTCCAGGACTTTACCTCTGTGGATGCCCCTGCCCCGACATGGCAGCCTATGAATGCGCCAGGCATTCAGCAGGGGTATGGCAGCAGGGGTGTGAGTGACAGGTGTGTCTCAGCCATGGGGGCAGCGCCAGGTTCCCAGAGCCACTTCAGACAGTGCCTGAGCTCAGGAGGTATCTGTCAGCTCTGCCACTGTCACAAGAGACTGAAGCAACTTGAAGCAACTTTCAAGGACAGGGTGGTTTGGGTTCGTAGTTTCAGAGGCTTCAGTTCATGGTTGCATCCAGGCAGGATAGCACATACCTGTCTTCCCAGCACCTGGGAATTCTAATTGAATTCATGAGTGGATCAGAGAGGTGTACACAGAGATTCATGGGGGCCAAAAATGGAGAGAAACAGAGGCTCAGGATCCAGAGAGCAGTGGAGACTCACTTAGAGGGGAGAGGGCTGAGGAGGGACTTTGGTGACCAAGCCACCTCACATGTGTCCTGAGAGTCAGACTAAAGAAAATAGAATCAGCTGGTGTTACCCACATACTTAAATTGACTTACACTGAGTCTATTGTATCGGCAATTCTCACAATGACAATCTACTTCAGGGTACCCAGCTACATTCGTACTTAAGGTGCCCAGATGATGGAGATCTGTATTTCATAAATATCTCCACCACTCACAGAGCTCTATACTGTCTCAGGAGGGTCAGTTGAGACCTGGTTGTGCCTGTGCCCTTTGGAGAAACAGCTGTGATCCTTTAGGAATGGCATGGAGAGGACAGAAGAGAGCATGTGCCCCTTTCATGGATGTTTACCAGGGAAGGACTCTTGGTATGCATTAACGAGGGGACCATAGAAGAATAGAAGCAATAGAGACAGGTGTACAATTTTTCAAGGCCTTGTTAGGTGGCTGACAATATCAGATGTGTAGTCAATGATTGTTCATACTGGAGAGCTGGGGGAATCCAAGAGCTGCTCAGCCCAGGAAGATGAAAGCCACAGAACATGAGTGATGAAGGATACAGGACCAGAACCCCAGTGGAAGCTCGCTGTAGAATCAGTCCCGCAGTGCAAGTACATTGGGAAGCTGAAGAAACTGGAAAGTGTGCCCCAAAATTACAGACTGGAACGCTTGTAAAATGGCCACAGTCCTTTTTTCCCTTTTATTATTTCCAGGCAACAAGACTACTGGTTGGTGCCACCCATATCCGGGGTGGGGCTCCCCCCCTTGGGTTATTGACATGCAGCACTGTGCTTGATTTGCCTGCTGGGTGGGTCTTAGTCCATTTTTGTTGATACAGAATGATTAGCCATTACAGGGCCCCAAGCAAGGAAGTACAGTTCCAGAAAAGTAGGGACAGGGGTACAGGGGAATGGGGAGGGGAGAGAAGAGGATCTGTTTGATGTCTTCAGGCAGGGCTGTGTCCAGCATCCCAAGGACTTGGTTTTGCCCTCTCCATCCCTTAGCCTTTCTGTCCTCAAAGAGCTTCTGGCAATAGAAGTGCCCACCTGCCCCTGGCCGTGTGACAGCCTCTCTGGGACCCCAGGAAGGGAGTAGCAGCTTCAGTTTGGTTCTCCACCTGCTTGAAGCCATCAGTGGAGGCTTGGATAGCAGGCCAGCTGAGCTGGAGTTGTTTGTCTAGAACTGCAAACTAGGGGGGTTGGGGACATAGCTCAATGGCCTAAACACCTGGCAAGCATAAGGTCCTGAGTTCGATCCTCAGTACCGAAAATAAATAAATATATAAATAAATGAATAAATAAATAGAACTGTGAGCATCTAGGGGATCTCACAAGGCCCAGCCAGGCCGGGGGACAGTGTTGATGGACAAGGGCTAGTTTCTGTGGAGCTCAGGGTGTTAGGACTTTTTTCTCATCCACATTTTTGAATGAGTTTTCAGGTTTCACAGAAAGACATTTTTCTAGGTTTTTTTTTTTTTTTTTTTTTTTCTGTATTTCAGGGAAGGGTCCACAGGGTGTTCAGGGTCTCACTACTAGAGTGGACTCATAGTGATCTGCCTGCTTACAGATTCCCAAGAGCTGGGATTACAGGCATGTGCCACCACACCGTCTTTTTTTTGTCTTTTTGAGACAGGGTCTCACCATGCAGTGCAGGTTGGCCTTAAGCTCATTTTGTAGCTCAGGCTGGTCTCGAACTAACAACAATCCTCCTTCCTCAGCCTCCCTAGTGCTGGGATTGCAGGCATGCACCACCATGCCCAGCCACACCCAGTCTTAACTGTTGTCTCAGTGCGTCTTGGCATGGCTGGCATGTTATGCCCAGGGATAGAACCCCTGGCCCTTGCAATTTAATCTGCTATTTGGCCAGCCGTAAACATTTCTGCTCTTTTTTTTTTTTCTGGTATCAGGGATTGAACTTGGGACCTTGTACTTGCCAGGCCATTGCTTATGTGGCTGAGCCACATTCTAGGCCCTCCAGGTTTGTACTTTGTTTCTTTTGAGAGTCTCGTATGTAGCTCAAGCTGGTCTCACACTTACTCTGTACTCTGTAGCCCAGGCTGGCCTCAGACTCATGGTAATCTTCCAGCTTCAGCCTCCTGAGAGCTGGGACTATAGGTGTGTGCCACCACGCCTGCCTCAAATTTCGTTGTGTGTTTGTTTGAAACAGGATCTCACTTTGTAGTGCAGGCTGGCCTTGAATTTATAGTGATCCTTCTGCCTCAGCTTCCTGAGTGCTGGGATTACAGGCATGCGCCGCTACACCTGATTTTTCCAAGTGTTTTAAATACTTAATGGCGGCGCCAGGGAGATGGCTCAGTGGAATAAGTGCTTCCTTGGCAAGCGCAAGGGCCTGAGTTCAATCCCCCCTCCCACAAAAAAGAAAGAAAAATAAAAACCTGACACTAAAGACTTAATGGCAGGTAAATTGGAGTAGGCTGCGAACCCCACATTCATGAGGCCGAGGAAAGAGGACCACTCTGAGTTTGAAGCCAGCCTGGGCTACAAACTGAGTTCAAGGTCAGCCTGAACTGCATAGAGAAACCTGTGTCAAAAAGACAAATAAATAATTCCACAAAACTGGGTATAGTGGCACACACCTACAACCGTAGCTAGCACTCAGGGCGAGCACTCAACAGACTGAGATGAAAAGCCCTGAGTTCGAGGCCAGCTTGGTCTATGTATGAGTCCTTGTTTCATAAAGGAAAATAATAATAAATCCACAGAAAAAATTTGGGTATTTTGGGCTTTTTGTCCTTGAGATTTATAATCCCCTAGTGTAAAGTGGACTCCTAGTGATCTGCCTGTTTACAGTCTCCCAAGTGCTGGGATTACAGGCATGTGCCACCATGCCCAGTCTCAATGCTATCTCAGTGCACCCCAGGGGCAGGGCCAGTAGGCCCCCGAGATTGAACTCCTGGCCCCTGCATCTGCTTAAGCAGATGCTTTAATCCGCTGAGCTATTTGGCCAGCTCGTTTCTTTTTAACTTTCTGCAAAGCTTTATTCCAGAGCAGCTCAGTCCTTCTTGGCAGATGGCAGCCATCCTCATGGCGGCCAGCACATTGCTCAGCTCCTCACCTTTCATTTTGGCATGGATATGCGTCTCCATCCTTTTCCTGACGAACTTGAGGGATCTTGAGCAGCTTCACAGTGTGCTGATCGCTGGGGGCAAAGCCACACACCTCCCGGATCATGTCCCACAACAACTCGGTGTGTTTGTTGAGGCGTCCACGACAGCGGCTGTGCTTCAGTGTGCTCACATTCTTAGTCACCTTGTGGCCCTTGTTGAGGCCCACGGCCATGGAATGGTGGAGGGCCCCGGCTACTGCTCTTCAGTGGTTGCTGTGATGGAAGCTCCATTGTTGTCCAGTAAAAAAATGTCTAAGTTTGTTCACAACAAAGGCGAATAACTTCTTTCCCTCCCTCCTTCCCTTGCTTCCTTTTATAATGCTGGGAATGCAGCCCAGGGTTCAAGCCTTGCCGCTGAGCACGCTGCTGCTGGGCTACACCATCGCCAGTTTGTAAAACATTTATTTCAAGGAGCTTTGTGTTTTCGTTGCTGTTGTAAGTGAATTTTATTGTACCACATATTTTCCTGGCGTTTGGAAATGTAACCGGTACACACGCTCACTCCCACACAGTTCTGTGCCTTAACCTCGCTGAATTCTTTTACTCATTCTAATAACTTTGGGTTTTCTACTTACGCAATTGTCAAATACAGAGCATAGTAATCTTGCCTTTTCCTTTACAATCCCGGACCTCTATCTCTTCTGTTTTGTCCTGTGCTGTCTGCAGGACATTGGCTTACTCTTGGATAGAGCGCTGAGTGCAATTTCTGTTGTGGAATCTGTCTGTAAAACATGTACCAGGCTGTGCAACTTTGAACTGTGTACTTCTCCAAGTCTGCCCTTGTTTTTGGTGGAAGCAGGAATTGAACTCAGGCCCTTGTGCTTGCCAGGGAAGCACTTATTCTACTGAACCATCTCCCTGGGCCCCGTCCTAGCCTTATAACTGTTTGCACCTCTTCTTCACCCAACAGTACATCACAGGAGTCTTATGTTTATTAGCATATGTGTGTGGCACGTAACACTCATATTCCCTGGGTAGAGCTGACACACATACATAACACATCTTCCTTCCTTCCTTCCTTCCTTCCTCCCCTTGGTCCCTATAAGAGAAACCACATGCTATTTAAGCTCTGTGTCTGAGCATTATAGTCTCACGGTGCACCTATTTTCCTACAGGTAACTCTTCGTGGCAAAGTAGTACTCCATAGAACCACATTTTTTGTATTCACTTATCTGAGGCTTGTGTGTGTGTGTGTGTGTGTGTGTGTGTGTGTACACCAGGAATGGAACTCAGGACCTCAGGCTTGTCAGGCAGGCACTGCCATGTTGAGCTGTATCCCCAGCCCCAGTATGCATTCATCCAATGATGGACATACTGGCTGCTTTCAATGTTTAGCTATTAAGAATCATGCTGTGGTTAAAAAAAGAAAGAAAGAAAAGAATCATGCTGTTTAGGGCTGGCCAAATAGCTCAGCAGATTAAAATGCCTGTGGTGCTGGCCCCGCCTCCAGGGTGCACTGAGACAGCAACTGAGACTGGGTGTGGTGGCGCATGCCTGTAATCCCAGCTCTTGGGAGGCTGTAAATAGGCGGATCACTACATAGTAGTGAGACCCTGAACACCCTGTGGACCTTTCCCCCAAAAAAGAGAAAAGAATTGTGCTGCTAACTGGCGAGGTAGTATGTGCCTGTAATCCCAACACTCAAGAAGCTGAGGCAGGAAGCATGCTGAGTTCAAGCCTAGCCTGCTGTACATTGTAAGACCCTGTCTCAAAAAGACAAAACAAAACAAAACAAAAAAACCAGAACAAAACCAAAACGAAGACAATTGTGCTGCGGTGACAGATGGATGATTTCTTCCAAGTCTAAAGACTGGCAGACAAAGGTGTGGGGATAGATTCGGCAACTCCCTGGTAAGGAGAGGCCCAGGCACAGAGCAGCAGATTTCCACAAAGGAGAGAGAAAGGCTTCTCTCTCCAGGTTGCCCAATCAGAGAGAATAAGCTGCTGTTTGAAATAGGGATCTCCCGAGCACCAGAGGTATTCATTCGCGTGTGCTGGCTACGGGTTCTGCTGATGCTTCAGGACCCTTATCCTCAATATGAGGTAGAAGGTGGGAAGTTCATTCTTCCTGTCTGTTCCAACTTCACGCTGGAGATTTTGGCTCGCCTTTGCCCATTGACCAGGTAACTAGAACTATCTGCATTATCTACACAGCATGGTTTTTTTTCTTTTCTTTTGGCAAAACCGAGGATTGTATTTTATTTTTACCTAAAAATGCCTCTTTTCAGAAATGACAAATGTGGGTTATTTCATTATTTTTTTTGTGTGTGTGGCCGGCTCAGCCCATCCTGGGGGCGTGACTGGCACGGCATTCGGTGCCAGGGATCCCTCAGTCTTGCCTAAGCATTACCAACAGGCACTTTAGACCACTGAACTATCTTGCCGGCCTCACGAGGGTCTTTTTTAAAACCTGTATTCTTTTTTTTTTTAATCAATACACTTTTTTTTTTTTAAACGGAACCAGGGACTGAACTCAGGCCCTTGCCAGGGAAGCACTTATTCTACTGAATCATCTCCCTGGCCCCTAATCAATACACTTTTAAAGGTTTTTAATATTGTTTTTTATCTGGTCAAGTTGAGATTTTTGTTACTGGTCAACTTGATTTTTTGAGAAAGTCAAACTGCAAAGTGCAAAGACCTGTTAATAAAGGTCTTAAATAATAAAAAAATCTTGATAAACTCCTATCAATTCTGATAAAGAAAAAATCAAAAGAGGAATACAATACATTAGAATTTTTCTCTCAAAGAAACAGGCAGGAAGTATCACAGGCATGCTCTGTAATCCAACGTTCTGGAGGCTGAAGGAGGAGGGTCTTTGTGAGTTCGAGGCCAGTTTGGGCTACATAATTTCAGGACCAGCCTGAATTGCATAGCAAGACCCTGTCTTCAAAAAAACGAAACAAAATGTAGTGGATGCTTTTCAATAGTTTAGAATAAAAGTGTTTTTTTCTTGTTGTTGTTGTTTTGTTTTTTTAAGTGTTTCTGTTTTTCTTTATTTGGAAGTCAATGGGGGGTTATAAATGGGATCGACTATCTCATAAAACAAAGCATTTTTAATTGTTTAAGATTCTGAAAGACGGGGGATAACGGTGTTATTTCATAGCTGTGCTTTATATTTTTACTTTCATTCAACCGAGCCTCTTCCTTCTAGCAAATCTCTATTTCCTTGGCAGATAAAAATACACCCGCAGTCTCCCAGAAGCTGCGCCGCGAGCCTGCGAGCCAAGAAAGCAGCCTCCTCTCCACTCACCGCGAAGAAAATGCTCTCCTCCACCGCGGCTCGTCGGGATCAAAGTCTTTGTCGTTCTTAAAGGGTTTTTCTTCTACTTAAGCTGGGGGTTCAGAGTTCAGTCCCGAGGGGGTAAACCCTCCGGGCAGAGACGGGGCCCTGGCGCCCCTGCTCCCCGCGCAGCTCTACCCGGCTACGCCCACTGCGTGCGCCCTGGGCATCCGCCCGCCCGCCGAAACCCGTTACCAGGCTGTGGCCGGGTAGGCCGACGCCAGGCGAAGACGCCCGGAGCTCCGCCGTGTCGGTTCCTGGCCTGTGGGCTGGGTGCGCGGCGGCTCGGGTTACAGACAGGTGAGGCCGGCTGAGGAGTGAGCCCCGAACACCCGGCACCTCGGGCCACACGCGCCTGCACCCGCCGCTGGCGGGAGTCCTAGGTCCCCGACGTGCGCAAGCGAACAGCAGTAGGTAGAAAATAGAAATAAAATCCAACACCAGGCTTCCCGCCACCTCCCAGGCAGAGCAAGCAAGGGGTGTTGCCGACCTGGGAGGGCGAGCGGCTTCCGGAGAGTTTCCCAGCCTTGCAGTGTGGGGGGCGGAAATAATGGGAGTGGGCGAGGCGTGGACGCTCGGTTTAGAAGCTCCGTTTGCATACCGCGCACTTGGCTTTTGTTTCCATTGTGTATCCATTGGGGGCGAAGGGCTCCCGGGGCGCCCTTGGTGCGGTAGCTTTTTTAGAGGGGCAGGTTTTGTTTTTTCATAGATTGAGTGACAGAAATCAGTAAAACATGTTATAAAGATGTTGAATTTTAAAATGTATTGTCCCTGTTTATTTAGAGGGCTGTAGGAGATGATGGGGAGTTTAAACTCCCAAATACCAGCGAGCAGTCCTCAGGCGGCTCCTCCTTCAAGTCACCGAGATTTCAACAGTCTCAGGGAACGACCCGCGAGGCCCAGAGGAATCGAGCTGGTTTCTGGCTTGCTCGTGGTGGACAAATCCACTTGGGGGCGGGGAGGGGGCCCCGCGGGAGCCCCCACTTAACACTGCTAGAGCGGATCTGGGATTACTTTACTCGAGGTCCCTCGGATGGGGGAAGGGGACGGAGGTCGATTAAAGAAAGTTCTCCCTTCTTAAAAAGAGGAGGGGGGAGTGGAGACGTTAAATTATTTTGCAAACATTCATGCCGCGGGAAGGGCTGGGACAGGCCGCGCGGCCGCCGGAACCGGTCGGACAGGTAGCGAGCTTGTTGACACCGTTATGTTGCAGGGCGCATGCTCGCTCCCAAGTTTCCTGGTGCCTTTTCTATTCCACCTTAGGAAACTTTTACCTCGGCGTGGTCTCAGCCTGGCTTTAAGGCACCGGAATTGGCGAGCCGAGAGTCGTGGGCGCGCAGGGCGCAAGGACTAGCAGGGGGCGCGGGGGTGGGGGGAGGGAGCAGGGGGCGCGGCCGGGACCAGCGCCTAGCGGAGCGGGACCGCGCGGGGGCCTCGCCATGCCCAAAGCCTTTCTGGTGAAGCGCAGGAGCCCGGGCGCCGCGGAGCGCAGCTGGGCTGCGCTCCCGGACGAGAACCGCGCGGACGCTTACATCCCAGGTGGGCTCCGGGGATGGGTAGGGGCGGCGGCACCTCGCGGGGAAGGGTCTGGGTCCCTCCCCACATTCCCTCCTGGTCCCCGGGAGTCTTCCAGGGTGGGAGAGCGGGGATCGAGGCCAGGAAGCCCAGGCGCCCATGCTCCTTCCCGGTGCGAGCCTCTCCATGCCCCGCGGAACCGTTGACTGCGGTGCGGTCGCGGTGGCCCAGGGAGGACGATGAAGACCCCAGGGGTTCCCTGCACCCCACTGGAGGGCATAAAAGCCCCCAGGAGGAGGAGGAGGAGGAAGATCATATCCATCTTCCTCAACGCGAAGAAACTTGGCGCGCGCTTGCTACGCGGCTCTTGGCCCTCGGTCCCTCGTGGGCGCCGCGGTTGGGGCTGAGGGCGGGACTCTGGCGCACCCGTCTGGTGCGAGGCCGCGACTCCGGCTATCTCGCCCACCTCCGCGCCGCCGCCCGCTTGGCGAGGTGCCCGGGTCCGGGGCGGCGGGTCCTTGCCGCGAGCGCCGGGGCCTGACACCGCCTGGGTCTCGGGGCGTCGCCCTTCCCCGCCGTCCTCGCCCTGCAGTTGCCCTGGGCCGCCTGCTTCACAGCGCTGAGGACAGTCGCAGCGACGGAGGTAGCAGCAGCAGCACCGGCGAGCCTGGAGGCGCCGAGAGCAGCTCGTCCCCGCGCGCCCCGGACTGCGACACCCCCGAGCCAGGCGACGCAGAAGGCGCAGATGGACACTTGGCAGCGAAGCAGCGTGCGGTTGCCAGGTCAAAAATCAAGGTAGGACGTCGACTCTGCCCCCGCCGCCACCTGCGCCACGCCCTGGCGTCGGCCCCTCGGCTGATGCCCTCCCCGCCCTCTGTACCTGCCTCTGGGCACCCGCCAGCCTCCTCGATGCGGCCGGCACCTGCCCTCCGCCCGGGTCCCCACCCTCTCTCCGTGACGCCGAGCGGCGCGGAGGACCAGGCACGGCCACCTCCCCACCGAGCCTGCTGCGTGCCGGGCGCGTCGCGTGTCCGGGATCTGGGGTCGGAAAGGAGATGGTGGCGACATCTTGGAACAGCCCTGTGATCCCGACGTGTCACGGCGGACTGTGTAAAGTCCGTGAGACGTGTCAGTGTAGGCGTTTTGGAGGTGTCTTCCATCAGACCTTTGTGCATTAAGCTTACAGGTAGAGGGGTTCACCTAGGTTGACGCCCCAAACCCAGTAAATGAAGTATCTACCCGCTGTGGTTGCGCTTCGGTGTCCCTATGCGCTTCGCAGGTAAAAGTTCCAGAATTATCTGCCTGCCTGGAAGGATCCGCTACACGCGGAAGAAGGAATCCGTTCTGCCATTCTCGCCCCTCAGCTAGATGTTTCGGTGGGGATTTGAGTCACCCAATCTCAGTGCCCGGCCTGGTGAGCGACAGTGCCGCCCAAAGAGGCCCTCGAAGATTCCTGGGCGCTGCGGGGCAGAGAGGGGTCGGGGAGAACCCTAGGTAACCTGAAAAGGCAGCCGTTAGTTTCCTAAAGACATTCTTGGCTCCTCAGCTGGCAGGGGAGTGGGCTTTGGCGCATTTGGTTTTGAATTGGGTGGGAGGCCCAAGCGGGCCCTTTAAAGGATATGGTCAGCTGCTCCCTGGACTTAGCCGTTGGGAGTGTCGCCGAAGTCCCGAAGTCCGGAGTTACCAGGCTCCTGGCGGTTCTGGGCCAGGTGGAGTTAAGTGGGAGGGGACAGTTTGCTGAGGCTGGTGGCGCTCCCCGCCCTTGGGGAAATTCTACAAAGTGCCCTACTTGCATGTTTATCACCAGGCGGGAAGGACAATTGGAACGTTGTTTTGGGAGCCACTGTAACCAGTTTGCCCCTCTGGCCCCCACCCCAGCCCACATTCCCCTGGAGAGCAAGTGGGGAGCAAGAGCCAGCCCCTAACCAATGCTGGGGGATGCTATTTCCTACCGCTGTAGGATAGAGCCGCTGGAAACTTTCCCAAAGGGGAAAACACAGCGGCTAGGCGCCCTCAGCTCCTGGACCGTTATCAAGCCGCCTTCCCGCCACCCCTTTGCTAGCCCTCTGCCTCTGCTCCAGATATGGACGCAGCTTGGTGTGACTGTGTTTCAAGCAGCCATCTGGGCTGGCTATGCACGACTGTGATTTCAGCACTCTGGGAGGCTGAAGCAGGACAATCACAAGTTTCACCCCAGCCTGGGCAATTTAGTGACTTGGGAAGACTATCTTAAAAATAAAGATAAATGAGAAAAACGGGGCTGTGTAGATACAGCTCAATGTTGAGGCCGGTTGCCCAATCTCTAGACCCTGTGCAGGAGTTGGTGGGTGTTGACAGCTCAATCAAGGCTGCAGAACTCTTGCAGTTTCCCTAAGAAAGTCCTTTACCGGATGTGGACCAAAGCCACCAAGCGTGAGGCTCAGACTCATAGTGATCCTCCTGTCTTAGCCTCCCCAGCGTTGGGATAACAGGGTGGCCCACCACAACCTGTTTTATTTTATTTTTATTTTTTGTGGTACCAGGGATTGAACTCAAGACTGTACTTGCCAGGTATTCTACTGAGCTATCTCCCTGCCCCCCACAACGCTTTTAAATGGCAGGCATGCATGTACTGGGACTCAAACCTGGGTCTTTGTGCTTGCCAGGCAGGTACTTATACTGCCGAGCTATCTCCCCACCCTGAGCTCAGCTTTGCTTTGCTTTTCTTCGTTCTCTCTCTCTCTCTCTCTCTCTCTCTCTCTCTCTCTCTCTCTCTCTCTCTCTCTCTTTCTTTCTCAGTGTTGAGCAGGAACTTAAGGCCTTGTGTGTTCTAGGCCAGGGTTCTACCACTGAGCTACTGCTGCCCAGGGCATTGGCTTTTGTGGATTTATTTATTTATTTATTTATTTTGCAGAACCAGGGATTGAACTTAGGCTTGCACTTGCCGGGGAAGAGCTTATTCCACTGAGCTGTCTCCCTGGTTCCAGGGCATTGCTTTAATGACTTAGTTTTCATAGCTTGAAGACCCTTACTGGAAACCAGAGGAAGAGCAGGCTTAAACTGGTGCCCAAGGGACGGCAGCAAGCCAAAGCCGTCCTTGGTGAGCTCCTTACTGGGGCCTGGGTCCAGGAGATGGGCCTCTGTCTGTGGCAGTTAAGCTTTGTTCACTGCTTAGCCCTGTGAGGCTGAGCTAATTGTTCCTCAGGGCCTCAGAGAGATAATGATGAACCTTTCCTGCTAGTGTGGTGAGGATGGAGGGGTGGACCAGAGGTGTGTGACCATTAACTGCAGCTGTTAGCTGGGGGAGGGGGACACAGCTGTTCTTATTACAGTGGCAACCAGAAGCTTGAGCAGGGAGACTGGAGAGAACAGGCCCTAGGACATGTGGGCAGCTTGGATAAGGAAAGAACTCAGAGCTGGGACTGTTCCTAGGATGGGACAAGACTGTCATGGGGCCACACCAGAAAGTGTGGGTGCTGTTGAGGGTGCTGTTTTTTCCTTATCTTGTGTGTGTGTGTGTGTGTGTGTTACCGCAAATTGAACTTGGGACTTTGTGCTTGACAGGTAGGTGCTTATGCCACTGAACTTCATTCCCGGCTCTTCCTTGTCTCCTTTTGGAGCCTCAATTCCCTCATCTGTACAATGGGAAAAAATACAATGGGCCTCAGGGATGTCAGGTAGGTTAAATAAGTGATGTATGCGTGTTTGGCGCTTTGTGGGTATAGGAAGTGGCCCAGAAGGAAGTCACCTGGACAAGGACCAGAGCAGGTGTGCTGATGGCTATGTTGCTCTGGTAATAACCTGAGCTTTCACAGTGTGAGTGGAGTAGCTTGGGAAGGCGACCAGCCCTGTCCACTCCAGCCCTGTCCTGGGCCCAGAGTGCAGCCCACCACCACCACCACCGCTGCCCCCTTGCAGGCTGTGAAAGGCACTCTCCACCACTGGGGGCCCTGTGATTTACTGAACTGATAGGAGCAGGGAGGAAAGTGTTTATGCCAGGCGCTGCTCCTTCCCTTCTGTGGTGGTGAGGGCTGCATTTGCAGATCCCTAGTTGCGGGGCAGAGAGGCTCAGGGAATGCTGACCCTTCTGTCCCTAGAATGTGCCCAGAAATGAAGTTCAGAGCTGACTTGAGGCTGGCAGCACCTGGAGCAGGCGTCTGTGCCCCTGTCCTCTTATCCCATATCCCCCACGCTCTCCTCCTGTTGGTTTCAAAAGAAAGCTAGCTTAGATTCCATCAAAGCATTCTCAGCCTTTTACCTGACTTTCTGGTCAAGTCTCCCAGCAGTGGCAGATGAGTGAACGTGGGGTGGTCTCCCTGCTGTGAGTAGTGATCTGTCACCTGCCTCAGTCACCATTACTTTTGGCCAGTCCTGCCCATAAATACCCACTCCACTGTCCCGAAAGCAGATCTCAGGCCTCATGCAAAGTAGAAGCATGGACCCCCAGAGATGCTAAGGTCCCTCCCTCATCGGCACATGGTTTGTGTGAGCAGCTCTTCCATGTCCTCACGATGGCCCGAGGGAATGTCATGTGACTGCATTTCGGGTATAAATACTTTGGCACATACCTCAGATGGCTGAGGCTCAAGTGTGCGATCGCACCCACATGAACGGTTGAGTCTGCCTTGCTGACTGACTCGCCAATTTCTCTTCCTCCACTTTGCTTCATCAGTCTGCCCAGTGCCGAAATTGATGTACTTGTCCTTTAGTCTCTTTACACGTTGGCCCTCCCTTTTTGTTCTGTGGCCTTATGAGTTTATTTGTTTGCTAGTTTGCACCGGTCTGGATTTGGCTGACATGAGGTTCCCATTCCATGGCCTCAGTGGTAGTGGGGCCACACTGCATTGCCAATATGGTTCCCATAGGCACAGTGGCTTTTAACTTGGATGGGAAAGTAGACGCCTTGGGCTTGGCAGTGGTGCAGTGGCTCACTGGCATGACTTGTCTGTTATACATAAGGTCCTGGGTTCAAATCCCAGCATCAGAAAAAGAATTTCAAATGCTTGAGTGACTGTGTGTGCTCAGCGGCTCCTGTCCTGGACAACATGAAACCATTTTTCTGTCATCTTAGAAAATCGTTCTGGATAGTACTGCTTGCTCCATGTGCTTCGCAAGATGGTTTCATTTGGGCTGGACTGTGTCACAGGGGGCATATGTTTCCATCAAGAGGGACTGGATGTTATCTCTTTGCATAATGCCAGCAGCTTTGATGTTTAGAGCCTAAATGCTTTGGATTATTCAGTATTGCAAAATTGCACTATTAAACCACGCCCGGGATCCCAGCACTTGCGAGGCTGAGGCAGCAGGATTGCTGCAAGCTCGAGGCCAGTGCAGGCTATCTGGAGTCAAAGGCCAGGGTGGAACACTGTGTGTGTGTGGGAGAGGGAAACAAACAGAGTTAGTGGTGTTCTTCACTGTTTTTGCTGTTGTTTTCCTCTTTTTCTGGTTCTGGGGAGGGGATCCTGGCCTTGCTCCGTGGTGCGCTTACTCCACGCTCCTGGGCTTGGGTGATGTAGTTCTGTAGAAATTCCCAATGGGACAGTTCATTTGGGAAAGGCAGATGAATGTTGATTCCTTTTGTTTACTTTTATTTATTATTATTATTATTATTATTATTATTTTTTTGCAGAACCGGGGATTGAACTCAGGCCTTTGTGCTTGCCGGGGAAGCTTTTTTTATTCCACTGAGCCATCTCCTCAGCCCCTTAACTGGTTTATTAAACATTGTAATTTTTATAAAAAAATTCAATTGGAGAAGTGATGTATTTAAGCCTTTTGACAAAATGGAAGGTGCAGTACTCTGACCTAGCAGGGAATGGAGCTCCTGGCTGTTCTGGCTCATCGGAGCTCACACTGTGTGGTCTGACCATGTCCACAGCACTAGGCAAGTGTAATAGAAGGCGTGCTGGGCTGACACACATGTTCATCATACAAGTCTTCTGGTAGCTCCTCTTCATCTCCATCAGGAAAATATGTAGGGAATGGTAAATTTTTACTGAAATCCTTATATGCAGGCAGGTTAGAATCTTTGACCTTTACTAAGCAATTTTTATGTCCAGGCACTGAACCATTTACATAGATTATATTGTGTTTTGTGTTTATTCTCCAGACTTTCAGTCCAAATGATGTCCTATATCTGTTTCCCATTTGTCCAGGCAGTTTAGTTCCCGGCCAGACTCTGGCAATGTCCCCAGTTGCAATGGCTCCAGGTCTCCTGTGAGTTTTCGTCTGACCGTGAGAAGCAGGCTGGCCTTTAAATCCCCATCTTTTCATGACTCCCTGAAAACCTTTACCAATAGTTTTGGCGGTGACATCTACATACTGTCCCGGACGAAAGTGAGCAGCATAAAGAGGAGTGCCTGGCTTAATTACAGCATTATCTGTTACACGAAAGATTTTAATGTTCTGTTTTGGGGGTAATCCAAGTTCTCGATAAAATTCCAATACAGGTTCAGGTTTACGGAAACGTGACACAGTTTTCCCTCCTACAGTCAGGGCTGCCATTTTTCCATTACTGTTTTCCTTTGAAGTGTATTTCAAGACATGACAATCTTGTACCTGTAGTAACGTGACTGCATGCTTTTGGCCATCCTTAGTCCATAACGGCATCATGCCCAACTTCAGGGCAATAAGGCCAACTCTAGAAGAACCTGGCTCCCAAGGGTGTATAGGCCATGGTTCATCTTTTAGAGGACACAGCTTGCTGGCTAACTGGGCTTTATCTTCATCAGAGACCAACTGCTTAACAAATGAGGTATTTTCTTCAGAAAGATGCTCATCCCACCAAGTTGGGCTCTTACCATGGAGACTTCTAATAAAAAGCCAGATGTTTTTTTCTGCTCCCCGCGCCGGGGGCCGCTCCCAGGCCGCCGCTGCCGCCCAACTGGGCGCCCGCCTGGGCCAGCAGCCTCCTACTTGGCATGGGGTAGCCGGGTGGGCTGTGGTCGCGACACCTTTGGGCGTCCCGCCTCAGTGCTTCCTGAGCGTCCCCAACTCAAGGACCACGAGTTTGTCTTCTTACTTTTATTTATGAATGAAGATAACCAATGGATTAATCAGGTTTCTCCAGTGATAGCCAAATTGTTCATTTGTTCCTTCTTTTCTTTCTTAGTACTGAAAATTTAACTCAGGAACTCGTACCTGCCAGGCAGGCCCTGTGCCACTGAGCTATATCCCTGGCCCCCTAAATAAGTATTCCTAAGCATTATTGTGAATCACAACTCTCCTCGCCTCCCCCCCCCAACATACTAGGCATTGAACCATGGCCTGGAGCAGGTTAGACAAGTGCAGTACCACGAAGCTGCTTCATCGGCCTTCCCTCTCTTAATTAAGATTTCATTTGAGACAAGGTTTTGCTAAGCTACTGAGGCTGGCTTTGAAATTTTGAATTCTCCTGCTTCAGCCTCTTGAGTAGCTGCTATTACAGGTGTGCATTACAGTACCTGGCTTTGTGAGTCATGATTTTAAGTAGTTTTTTTAAGTGTTTATTTGATGGTTAAAAGGGAACAGAAGCTCTGCGTCAAACTCCTTACCTCTTGTTTCTTGTGTCTCAAGGCAGAATTAAATCCGCATCCCAAAGTTGCTGCCCACCCTGGCTGTGCATTTAGCCAACCAAGCTCCTTTCAAAGCCAGAGAGCAGCCGGGCACCATGGCATGTGCACTTTATAACCCCAGCACTTGGGAGGCAGAGACAAAGGATTGTTGTGAGTTCAAGACCAGCCTGTGCTGCACAGTGAGCTCAAGGCCAGTCTGAATTGCATAGCAAGACCTTGTCTTAAAAGACAAAAACAATAGCAACAAACCAGAGAGCACTTTTTGCTGGGCCTGCATGCAGAGCACCCCAGAATGGTGTCTCAGAGGGGACACAAGTCCATATGTGATAAGACTGCAAGCAGAGAAGAAGGGACAGATGTGACTAGACAGAGTGCCAGAATTTGACAGAATACAGGAAGTGAAAAAAGCAAGATCTGGAGAGATGCTTGGAGTGGATGCTGAATAAAAGTTAACCTAATTACAAGGAAGACAAGGAGGACTAGGAGAATATGTATTAATAATGCCAGTTTGATTGATTGATTGATTGATTGATTACAGTTGTAGAGACTGAACCAAGGCCCTTAGATAAATTAGGGAGATGCTGTACCAACCAAACGTGGACTACTTAGTGGGGGGTATTACAGAGCCACCTCCCCAGCCGCTTGTACCAATCCTTTGTACTCCAGCCCCTTGTTGTTATTGTTTGTGTTTCAAGACAGTGACAGTCTTGCTGTGTAATTCAGGCTGGCCTTGAACTCACTTTGTAGCCCAGGCTGGGCTTGAACGTGAAGCCGTCCTCTTGCCTCAGCCTCTCAAGCTCTGGGATTACAGGCATGTGCCATTTTATACCATTTTTAAATTTGAATACTGGTAAGAAGGATTTTTACTGTTGGAAGGGACCACATGGGTTTAGTTGCAGACAACAGAATCAACAGCAGCTATTTTAAGCAAAGAGTGGTTAATTATGTAGGACCAGATGAATAAAGAAAGACCAAGCCAAGCTCTAGGCATGACTCAGGGCCACATTGCAGAATGGAGCCACCTGGGTTCCTGAGGCCACCACCCAGTTAGGAAGCCACTGCCTCTTTGGGGCCTGTGCCTGCTGCATGATGCTTCTGCTAACATAGACTTAGAGTCTAGAGCATTCACAAGCCTCCTGCTTGCCTCTGCCCATTTAACTCAGGACCAAACTCAAATCTCCTGATGATGTTTGTAATTGGAAGTACAAACCTGGGTCACAGCTTAGCCTTAGCTGCAAGGGATTCTGAAAGGTGTTGTTTGCTACTCTCTAGCATTGCTGTGTGGAAAGGCCCAATGAAGGGAGTTGGAAGTGAGACCTGAGAGTGTCCATCTACATCGTTATTGTTTGTGTCTGGATGTCCCTAAAGCCTCATGCAGTCATGGAGTGGACTTCTAGAGTCTATGTTTGATCCATGGTCCAATATGGAGGGATTGTGGGTGTGAGTGCTATACCTGCCTGGGGCTGGTAGCCTGCATACCATATAAGGGAGGGAAAGAGGTTTGCTGTTCTCCCCTTTTTGTTCTTACTGCTTTTATTGTCTTCTGGGCCATGAAGTATTGCCCTTTGCTATGTGCCACTCTGCTTTGGAGTAGACTGAAACCTCCTCAAACTGAGCTAAATAAACCCCTCCCTTTTTAATTTGGGTATTGAGTATTTTGTCTCAGCAACAAGCGAAGAGTAACCAACACAAGCACCTACAGTAGGGACATTTGAAGTTTGTGTGGACAGGTCTTCTACTTTCAGGGTGAGCAAAGTTGAAGCCTCATGAGTTTTCCTTGAGTTGCTCATCATAGTTAACACCGAAGGCGAACTATTTTGGTTGTTGCTGGGACAAAATACCCAACACTCCAAATTCAGGAAGGAAAGGTCTGTTTAGCTCGCAGTATATGGAGGATTCAGTGCATACTTGGCTGGCTGTAAGGCACATGGCCAAGGGCAGCAGCTCATGGCATCACAGGAGATGGGCCACGATGGACAGGACAGCAAAGAGCAAAGGGAGGAGCAGAGGCTGCAGTGGCTAGCAAGCCTTTTCTCCCTCTTATTTTTTATTTATTTATTTTTTTTTTTGAGACAGGGTCTCACTATGCAGTTCAGGCTGGCTTTAAGCTCACTTTGTAGCTCAGGCTGGTCTCGAACTCACAACAATCCTCCTGCCTCAGCCTCCCGAGTGCTGGGATTACAGGCATGCGCCACCACGCCCGGTCTCCCTCTTATATTGTATGCAGATTACCCACCCCAGGGCAGTGTAGTGCTCACACCTGTAATTTCCTAATCCCCCCTCCCCATTGGATCATGAATTAATTTAAACTTTAGAAGCTGCCCTAGTGACTACATGAGGCTTTGGGGGGACAACTAGACACAAAGTGTAACATCAACCC
>PVKA01025461.1:0-32953 GCA_004027165.1 Ctenomys sociabilis | reverse complement strand
AGCTTGTGCTGGGTCTGGGTCTACAGGCCGTAACCCAAGAAGGCTGGGAAAGGTCCCTCTGGTGCAGTGGGCCTGGAGCCCTCACTCATAGGCCAGGCTGTGCTGGGTTTCGGTCCATAGCGTGGGACCGTGGATTGCTGAGAAATGTCCCTCCGGTGTGGCAGGCTAGGAGTTCTCACTCCAGGCTGACCTGCACTGGATCTGGGGCTGTGGGGTGGGACCAGTAATCACCTGGAAGTGTTTCTCTGGCACAGTGTGCCTGGAGCTGTCACCTGGCCACGGGAGGTGACGGGCAGCTTAATCCCTGGGAAATATATCTCAGGCACGACGTTCTACACTCACTGACCTTTGATGCCCAGAGAATTGGGGAAATTCCCAATCAGTGGGCTTTAGGTCAGGGGATCCGGGGAGGTGTTGGTGAGTGGGTCCCGAGGTTTCAGACCAGTCACTGGCTTGGAGGGGTTGGGGACAGGGATCCGCGAAGCACATGTGGGAAGAAGCCAAAGGCTCTCCCTCAGACTCACCACACTCACTGATCTGGGAAGCCTGGTGAGTCTTGTAATTTCGCTCTCCCTGGGAGAGCTTGGCGCGGGATCCAGGAGGCCACTAGAGTCAGCCACTGTCTCTGGCCGGTCTCAGGGGCTGGGCGGGCGCAGGCGGGATGGAGCAGGATGGCGGAGTCGGCCGTGCTGTCTCTGGCCGGTCTCAGGGGCTGGGCGGGCGCGGGCGGGATGGAGCAGCTTATGTATGCTTTAATCATTTTTTCTTTATAATAAGTTTTTGACAATTTCACTTTTGTATATCACGGTATGATTTTATTTAGATTTCTTGTGCAAAAGGTTCATTTTTTTTGGAAATGTGATATTATAAGTTGAACTAAATTCAGAAATTTGAAATCTTTAAATAGTTATTACCTACTCCTTTCTACTTTTAGAATTCTAATTATATGAATATAAAAAAGAAAAGAGCAGTTAATGCTTACAGTTTTTGTTTTTACTCTGATTTTTTTCCTCCCTTGAATTTCTTATAATTTCTTAGTTATTGGTTTTTTTTTTAAACAAAATTTATATAATGCCAAGTGTTCAGGTTCAGCATAGGTGCATTCAACTGGGCTTGATCCTGGGGACTTCCTAGCTGCTGCCTCCAGAGTAGGGGAAGAATTGTGGCTGGGTTAGACAGGAAATACCATTTTCTAAGTCACAGAAGCTATATGCAATATTTGACTGTGCTTTTCCACTCAAGTCTTCTCTACCAGAAACATAGTTAATTCTTTTTAATTTGGCAGGAAAAATTTGGAGCAATATGAGGACTGGTTAATTTCCCAGGAATGGATCACTGCTAGAGAAGCAGATATAACTTCATTAAGAAATGGATTTGTCTGTCAGGCCTACACCTTCCTCCACTCTGCCAGGCTCTGTTTGGAAAACCAGCTATGGACCGTTGTTAGCCACCTGGGGTAGGGGGCTGTTTAGCACCCCACAGTAGCAGCTTGACGCTGATTGGGATAGAAGGCGTTTGGCTGACAGCGCTCATGGAGCACCATATATGTCTGTTTGCTTGCTTGTTTTAAAGTCTCTAATTTCTCTAATTTATTGATATAGTTTTGGATATATATTCATCCTAGGGATTTGTGCCTGTATATGGTATGAATCGATTCTTCATTTTTTCCCCAAACCCCTTCTCCCCCTCGAACCCCACTTTTCCTCCTTTCTTACAAAAGTTCATTTCCATTTTATCCATTTTTTCTTTTACATTCTTTCCTTTCATGCTTCACCCTCCCTAGCTCTCATTTCTATTTGAGTATTTTCTTCCTATTTCATAATATCTGATACAATTTTGGTCCTTATTTATACTTTTGAGTTCTCACTCCAGAGAAGCTTGATGTTCACACATGTGTGCTTGATTTATTTCACTTGAGAGTATGAGCTCAGGTTGCATCCATTTACCTAGAATTTCTGATGCATCCTCAGGAGGTAACCCCAACAGTAAAAACAGCCTGACACAGGACACAAAGGAGCCTAGTGTGTCGCTTCGTTGCCTTATTTTTCAATGTTCCTGCAGGAAGAAGTTACAGTGCAAAAACATCTTGCATACAAAACAGTTTTTATCATTCATAAACAGTGTGTATATACATATACATACATACATACATACATACATACATACATACATAATGTACATATTTTGCAATTGTGGAGGGGATACTAGCACACAGGGACCTGAAATGCTAGTGAGTGGTACACACAAATACAAATCAAGGCCTTGTAACTATTTTGCATTACAATTCCAACATTCCTAGAAGATGTCTGTCTGTTTTAATATAATTTGCCAGTTTCATGGGGCAACGCTTACTTCCTATTTGAAATTAAGATCCTTTACTTTTTCAAAACAAAACTTCTTACACAAAGCATAATGGCACAGTAATGAGATTTCCTGACTAATTCAACCATCTCTGCAGACCCTCAAGTATTACCCTCCCTTTGCTTCCTGTGCTATCCAAAGGGAAGTTCAACAGGAACAGTAGGAGGTTGGGAGAGCATAGAAATTGGAAATTCAGGAAGGTTGAATAACATAAGAGTAAGCCCTAATGAATAGCAAAATCTTGGTTTAGAAAAAGTACCTTATTGGTAGTGCCTGCAGGGTGGAGAAAAGTGACCCTGTTACTTAGAGACGGATCTGGAACTTTGGACAATCTCTCCGTTTTTAGTTTATTCTCTTTCAAAATGTGCAATTTTTAAAACAATGCCGTGCAAATGAATATCCACCGAACACAAGGCATAGATGGCACTCTGAGTAAGTACGAGATTCTAAGAATATTTTTAGATGCAGAGTTTCTCTTTTTGAGAATTATATTTGATCATCAATATCTTGAGAGCAGTACACGCTATTCAGTGAAGGTGACATAACCTGAACAAGCAGTTCGGTGTAAGAAAATAATCTTGACCCACCTTATACTGGCTGAAAAAAGGTGAGAGACATTGCTTCCAACCTCTGAAAAACTCCTGTTGAGATGCCTGATAACTCATGTAAGAAGAAAAAAAAGTAGCATTAAGTACAGTGTTTTATTGTTTTAGTTCTTTGTCGAAGAATACGAAAAGCTTAGAAAGTGGCCAACCTAGTGCATCAGATATATTCAAAATTATACAAGGGGAAGAAAGAAAACATTTATGGCAGCGATTCTAAACTAATACTGAAAGTGAAACATTACTTGATCTCAAATTACTTCTTTTAAATCAACTTGGGAAATGACATAACCATATTCAGTTCCTCTGAGAAGAATTGCACAGTTCCAACCATCTGCTAAATTAAGCAGCAGTAATTATAATAAACATTTACAACAGACCTGATACAAAAGGGGATAATAACTTGATGCATAAAACCAAATCCTGGGAGACTGTTGCAAACTCAAAAATAAAGATCAAAATTAAGAGAACAGATTTTTCTGTGTGCTCAGACTGTAGGGGTAGTGAAGGTCAAAGTGCTCTGTAGCATTTCCTTTCATTCTTTGTCTCGTAGGGAAGAGCTGCTACTGATTTCTGTGAAATTTCTAGTTATCCGAATTCTTTTTTAACTATGTCTCATCAGATTTCTGGTATTCTTTTCTTCTCCTTTTCCCTGGTGGTAATGCAGTTTCTGTTCCTATTCCTATATTTTTCTTCTATTGGTAGAGCTAAAGGAGTTTTCAGCGTATGCTCTGACATATCAAAAATCCAACACATCAAAATTACCAGTCACCTGTGTTCCAGTATCCTTTGGAGATGGTGCCTTAATTAGCCTACTGAGAATTTACTTTGATCCTTAAATGGGGTGTTTCTGCACTTTTCCACTGAACTAGTAATGATGATGGTAATAATTAGGTAGTTTCCCTGTCTATGTCCATTTTTCAACTAGGAAAGAAATTCTAGCAGTACAGGGTTATATTATTAAGTAACCACAGTGACTCCTCATCAAAAAAGGGAAGTTTGTTTATATGTAGATCCAAGATCATAGAAAATAGAATTCCTCAGGAGTTCTTTCCCGTGAAATGCTAATAAAACTAATTTATGGCACCAAGGCATCTTAGAACTAACTAATTTATGTTTTGGCTATCCAAAGGCATAGTTCTAATTATGTTGTTGCCTGTTGAAAGAATATTAAAGCCTGGTGACAACACAACTCCTGCTCCTTTCTTGTGTTCACACCCAGCACAGGCTTTTATGAATTTTTGCCATGGTCTTCCTCATAGAGGAATTTACAGTCTATGGAAGACAATAGTCTCAAAATTGTTCAAAACAGTACTTGCGACAACTGTAGTTAGAAGTGTGATTGGCAGGGAAGTAAGAACTCAGTGTCTCCTACTCTAGCACCAGATTCATATATTAATTTACTAGACTTAAATATTCTAGGATATGATTTTGTCTCAGTTGCTCTTCTTTCATTGCTGGAATAGAATACTCAACACCCAGAATTAAAGAAGGAAAGGTTTATTTAGGTCACGGTTAGTAGAGGCTTCAGCTGGCCCCAAGACAGAGTGGCACATGGAAGAGGGCACCACATGTGGTGCAGACAGCAGCAAAGTACAAAAGAAGGGACCGCAGCTGGGGCACCAGGGGCATCTTTCCCTTCCTTACATTTGTATTTCAGATTAACTGACCCAGGGAAGGTGCAGCACCCATACCCACAATCCTAGCCCTAGACTGAGAACCAGCCACAAACTCCAGAAGCTTCCCTATGACTGCGTGAGGTTTTGGAGGGACAACTAGACACAAACTATGACAGACACTCATGCTCTCTTATCCAGTGTACTGGATAAGCACAGAGCTCCTACCTAGCATTCTTTCTTTTTATATTACTTACTGTAACATTTCTCATTTAGATAATAGCTCCTATTTTTATGCTATTTTGAAGGAATATTGGAACCATCTGTTTTAATTAATACTGAATCTTTATATCCCAAAGACCATGAAAAAGCATTTGTCTATCATTGATCCAGGCATGTATTCACCTATCTATGCATTTGCCTTCATTTATTTGTTCAATAAATATTTCTCAAATCAGTGCCATTTTCCAGGAACATAGTGACCATGAAAGACAGGGGTTCCTTGTTCACATAGCTTATGTTCAGAGTAGGTAAGACAACACTGGTGCACACAAGACAGAATGTTGGAAAGAATGACCATGTAGCTATGTTTCACAGGCACTGCTGATTCAGCAAAGTGGCAAAGATTTCACAGAGCAGAGATCCTTCTGGAGCAGTATCCTATGTCCATGGCTGCTAAGCTTTTCTGCATGTTATTCCTTCATTCTACCCATGACTTCGAGGCAAAAGTCCCCAGAGTGAAGGACCACATGCTTGTTTCATTGTAACCCATGGTAACTGGTACCAGAACTTAGATGATGGAACAGCAGTGGCAAAAAGAGGGACGTGTTCAGTGAACACTTAGGTGATGTGCAAAGCCACACAAGTGGATGTTATTTTTGCTGATGGCTGTAGTATTCCTCCTGTGACAAATATTATATTAAATATACTCCTGTTCTTTTAAATGACAGCGATGAGTTTGTTCCTTCCACTTGCTGCAAGACTGTATAAAGAAAAAGTAAAAGCCCATTTGCTGGAGAGGAGGGAAGCCATCCATGACTAATCCTGCCAATTGCTGGCTTCCTTAAAAGCAATACCCATCTGGGATTTTTGCCTCTCTCTTGGAATATTGCCAGGAGCTCCTTCAAAGGTTGGTAGACTTCCACTCCCTCTTCAGTTGGATTCACTCTCCCTCCCCTGCTTTGTGGTTGCAAAGTTGACTCTGAAAGATGCAGTGGATTTGCCAGTAAACAGTCATTTACAATCTACTTCAATGTTTATATGCTAAAGTTTTTCCTTTTGCCTCAGCTTTCCCCATAGTTGGTCCATGCTGAACTAGCACTTCAATTTTGAGGCAATATTTGTACTGTGTTGAGGAACTAGGCTCAGAGCTGAGCAGATCTTCTGGAAATGAATGCATTCAATGAATTATTTATGGCAACTCTTGGGGATATAACTGCTGCCTTGACAATAATTTTAGGTCTTGAGTGAATTACAGAGTCTACGATATTGGTCCCAAGGAATGTCTGAGGAGGACAAGCAAAGTAATGTGTTTTATAGCAGCACTAGGGCAACAGCAAGAGAAGTGAGAGAGTATGCTGAAAGAGCCACCTCTTCAGACTTCATTATCTATGCCAGCTTTATAGTAAAAAATGGTATTTTGGCTGTGAAATAGCAGAAAACTAAAACAACTGAAAATTCAGTCATTCAAGGATCTCACATCAAGGAAATAAAATAGCACATTTTACTTTAATCAAGTTTTTGGGGAAGAGAAAATTGTTTATTCAGCACTATACACAAACATAGAATTATGGAGTATTTTTATAGTATGTATATTATTTGCTACAACTGCTAAGATTTAAATCTTTAAATCTTTTTAAAAGAAGGCTAAGAATAGATGTTTCTCATGCCACGTGTGGTGGCACATATCTGAAATCCCCAGGAGGTGGAGGCAGGAGGTTCACCAGCAAGAGAGAGAGAGAGAGAGAGAGAGAGAGAGAGAGAGAGAGAGAGAGAGAGAGAGAGAGGAAGAGGAAGAAGAAAAGAGGGAGGGAGAGGAAGGGAGGCTGAAGGAGGGAGGGAGATTTGTACTAAAATCCAGAATTGCATGTAAACTATATGCCTTATTACCTTAGATTGCCATTATTTGAAGATCTAACACTTCATAGTTTGGCACTTTAGATGATAATGTGTACATAATTGAATTCTTCTACCATACATGGAATTTTGAAAATATTTTATTTTTTTATTACAGTAATACTTCGGTCCATGGGCATTTCTGTTTACAATCTATTTGATTCTCAAAAGCATTCAACACAATTTTGCTTCTTTTCCTAAACTCCACAACATGTGACAAATGTCCCCATGACCCTGTTCTCCAAAATCATAAAACAAATTAAGCTAGTGAAAGAGGGTGCCTCTGTATTCATTTCATGACCTGGAGACAACATAATAAAGCGTTTGCATAACAGAGCAGCCATAAGTGAAACAGTGCTTTATTTCTGTGACTCTGCCCCTGCCTGCTCTTGGAGACAGTGATCTCTTCTCCCAAGGGTTGTGAATGGGATATGCCTGTCGAGGGCTCGACGTCCCACCCTTGTGATCTCTCCTCTGCTTGTCACTATGAGCTCTTCTGCTTCTCAAAAGTCCAGTGCTTGACTATAGATCTCATTCGTGTGGTTGTGACCCAATCTTTTATTCATCCAGTTCCTGTTCATCCTGCACCAACTATAACACCAGATGTAGAAAATTAAATTAGCGTCAACTCAAACCACATGCAATTACATGTGCTGAAAGCCCTGCTGCTTTATGCCCTAAGTATCTCGCAGATCTGTGATAATATGACTCCTGCTTTATTGAATATTTTCAATTATAATCTTGCCCTGGATCTCATAGGTCTACTGAGGGTTGGGAACTGGGCTGGAGGATCTTGCATATGCTACTTGGCACTCTCCTAAGTGCTTCTCCAGTGCTTTTGTTCCCCAAGGACTATGTATTGAACACCTTTTCACTAGGCATTGTGCTGAGTGAGGGAATGGAGTGTTGAATAAGACAGTTTCTGCAAGGGTGTCCAGCATCTAATGGGGATGGTAGATAGAAATAACTAATCAAGAAATCATGAGGTAAAGATATATTCTTCCACAAAAAAATGGAAAAGAAAGTAAGGCTAGGGATATGGCTCAGTGGAATGAGCACTTCCCTGGCAAGCACAGAGGCCTGAGTTCAATCCTCAGTTCCATAAAAAAATAAAAGATGTATCTTGAAGAAATCCTTAGAAATGTGTGGGTTGAGGGACCTGGAGTGATAACTTAGCAATCTAAGCACCTGCGTGGCAAATGCAAGGACCAGGGTTAGATCCCTGGTACTGCATGCTGAGCCAGCCCTAACTGGGCATGGTGGTGCATGCCTGTAATCCTAGTGCTGGGGAAGCTGGGACAGGAGGATCATTATGAGTTCAAGCTGTGTAGCAAGACCCTATACCAATTAGAAAGTAAATAAATAAAACATTTTTTTTAAAAAATTAAGAACTAAAAGAAATGTTAGGGTTGAGGCAAGTCATGAAGTCTATGAGAAGATATAGCGAGGGGAAATTAAACATCCCTGAGGGAGCTGGGGAAGGATCCCTTAGAAAGTAGTATCTAAGCTGAGAGCTCAGAAGAAATCAAATCCATAAATTGTTGCATTAAAACTGGTGGGAACGCCATAATTCCTCAGGAGGAAAGGCAGATTGTGAGGACTGTGAATTCCAGAGAGCAGTCCTTGGAGAAAGCCAGACAAGAGCAATACACCTGCTTTAATGATGCTCGAAAGCCAATGAAACAAGATCAAGGGAAGTTTGAACTTCATTTACAGATGAAAACCATTGAAAGCGCTACAGAAGTAATTGCAACTATAAAATATTCTAAAAGCACAAAATAATAAACAGACAACACATTAGTTGCCTCTGTAATCATCCTCGAAAATTACTTTGCATTTGCTTTAGTTTGTGAAGAAGCCTTCTACTGCAGTGAAAACTCAGGACCTCATCCCTTTTTCCTCCCCCTCTTCCTTTTTCTCCCCACATAACTGCTTCCCAACATTTGGGGCTTATCATTCCTGTGGGACAGTGGAGGATCTACTGACCTCAAATGTGTCCCCTATGACCTTACAATCTGACGTTTAAGAATCTATTTTAAAGAAACTCTCACACATTAAGAAGCACTGAAGACATTTTTGGGAAATGTAATTGTGGCATTGTGTATTGCAATGCCATAGTGGGACTAAGGTAATAGCCCTCGGTGGGGAGATGAATAAGGAAACCTTGGTTTAGTCATGTACCAAAACACATTCATAAGTTGGGAAAAATGCCTGGAGGCTTATAAATTGATGAGGAGTACAAAAGTATAGCATGTGTAGTTTAAAAGGCTAGCTGAATGGACGTACATTTTGTATATTTTATTCATGTAAATTTCAAAGTCATAAATAAAAGTAGTATCCATTATTTGTGGCAGTAAATACAGGTAGTAAACACAGAAAAGCATAAAGCACTTCTGAGTGAGGATATGTGCAGTAGAGACTGGATTTTGAAACCTCAGTCTGGATACGGTATTGTGAATGCATTTACAAAGGTGGATCAATTAGAAAGCTATTATAGTAAAATAGCTGGGTGACTGGAACTTTGATTAGGGATTCCAGGGTTATTTACAAGGCAAAGTTTTAATCCATATATTTGGCTCTAGAGCCTGAGGAATAGGAACAAGTCACATGATACTCATGTTTCTGGCATAAGTAATTTTGTTATTTGTTCTTGTGTTTTCCAATAGTGTGACAGACTTGGTGATAGGTAGAGGTAATAAAATTAATTGCAGATAGGTTTAGGTGTTTGGAAATAATCTGAGTAACTCTCCAACTGGAGAATTTATGGATGTAAGGAAAACATGTTTGAAGGTCAGCAAAGAATTCTGACATTTGATTGTGAGAGCTGCTTTGATTGTGAAGGTAATTAAATTAGAAAAACTAGTTGAAATTGATCAGATAGCTGAAAAGAAGGCCTAGGACTGAGCCCTAAGGGATCTTGTTTGGTAAGAAGAAGACAAAAATAAACAAGAAGAACCCAAGGAGCTAAGAGCTGAAGGCATGAGGAATACTTTACTTTCATTTTGTATGTTTTATTTATATGAGGCAAATTTTCACAGTTCGCAATGCTTTTGGAAAGATTAAGAAAAGAGAGAGAAGCTGAATCATATCAGAGAAAGTGAAGATAACTATTGAGTAAGATTCTCCCCAGTGGTAGAATCAGTACTAGACATCCAAAAATGTCTAGTGAACTCAGTGTAAAGAAAGAGGAAGAAAGATATCATTTCTTCTGAGACAACAATGAAGGGGGAAAAGAGTGATGTGGACACCAGTAAATTTCCTGATTTGGGTAATGAGATTCAAAGGGCTTCACATCTGATAGCTTCTATTATTTCTCTCTGAAGTGGGAGATGAAGCCACCAGTGTAAGTAATACACAAAATTTGAGAAAGCAGAGTTTGCAGGAGTTGCAGAGAATTGCAATGAGTTTTGGGCAAGTGAACAACTTTGGTTTTCTGTCTCTTTTTAAATCTAAGATGAAATTGGTGGTTTTGAATTTATGGTGGTGGTTATCTCCCTGGACTATACTTGTGTCTCCATATGTTATTCCCTTCAGATTAAATCTTTCCTAGGAATGTCTTCGTTTCTCCTACTGACAAGCTACCCTCTAGATGCACCACACACAGATGTCTAGATTTATAATGAATATGAAGTGCAGGTCACACTCAGGGAGCCCAAAATATTCTCTTAATCTGTGTCTAGAATAGTTGAAAGTACCCTTTGCAATGGTAATACTCTAAGGTTTTCTGATCACTAGGTGTGTCCGAAGCACACAGACTCCCAAATTTTTGTGTTTAAGGTCTAAAAGAAGAATGGAATGTCTTAAAAACTCTGTCAAAACTCTGTAAATGACAATGTGAGACTAAAGAGGTATGTCTTTCCTAATGGTTTGTATAGTCTATGATATAAGTATAATCAACCCTATGCTAGAAATAAGGGTCCTATGCCTCTGAAATGTGGCAGAGTTTATGGTGTGCAAATTTTCCTTATTGTTTCTCAGGGAAAAATGTGTTTGGAAGTCTGAGAACACTGAGGAGTATTTTGCTATGGTTACTGTGGTTGGGCTAACTCAGCAACATTATTGACACACATTTGCTTTTCCATAGATTCAAAAGAACCAGTGTTTTCTTTGTAAAGTGACTTCATCTTCCATCATAAACGCTAGTACTCTAAGTCCTTGTGAGAGAATTCTTTGGAAACCAGAGAACATTTAGTCATTTAGTGCATATGTGGGCTCTTTCTCTCTCTAATTTATGAAGTTCTTTGAGTGAGTAAATTAAAAAGCAGTGTGTTAGTATTTCACATTTTGTTATTTCTGAAGAGAATTTATTTCATAAGCAAGCTTATAATCTAAACAATGTTTCTGTTCTTCTGCAAAACTTTCAGTTACAGCTGTGCTTTGCATACAAATTGAATCATTTTTTACTGGAGTTTTGTCTGAAGATTTTAGTATAGTACAATGATCACGAGCTGTGTGGAATAAGAAAATCCTGGGTTCTAGTCCAAATTCTGACACAACCATAATCTTGAGTTACTCTTTGCATTGACCCAAGATTCCTGACATGTGAAAAGAGGAGTTTTATTAGGTGATTCTTAAAATACATTCTAGGTCTGAATCTCAATTTTAGTAGTTGGCACAGCTGTTTAGACACATGAAAAAAAGCTAAACTATAAGATTATCAATTCTTATGTAGTACAATTAAAATGTGCATTTTTAAACTGAGTTTAAGTTCCTATATTCATTCACTTATGTATGCCTTCATTCAACAATCATATCAGAAATGTGGAAATAGTGATGAACAAGAAAATGTTTCCGCTCCTAAAGGGGCCAGAGTATAGCAAAAAAGGCAGACACTTGTCACCTGATTTTTAAAGAACTGTGGTAATTGATTATGCAACAATATCTGACCTCAAACCTCACCTTTTAAAATAACCATTCTCATTGATGGAATCTACGTGTAACTGTCTGATAGCACATCAAACTTCACACATCTCAGGTTGAACGGAAGACTCTAGTCCTTCTTTCAATCTCCATTCCTTTAATTTTTGTGAAGTACTCCTACATTCACCTACTTATTCATGTCCCTCATTTCTGCTGCTTCTTCATTACCTTTTCATCGAAGAGACAGGCAAACCCCAACAAGACTATAGCGAGAGCTTCACATTCCCATGGCTTCCACAGTAGTGCAAGCCACTGTCCTCACTTCCCTGGGTTCCTAAACAAACCTCTGTCTTATTCTTCCCATTCTGGCCCCATTCCGACTGGTCTCCACAAGCAGATAAGCACAGTTTGGACATGAAAATTCAATCATGTCATCTCCCGGTGAAGGGCTTCTCCTCGCGACCCATCTCAAATGAAATTCGAGAGACATGTTCCACCCCTCCCTGTCTCTTAGACCTCCTGAAGGTGCTCTGCCTCTTGGATCGGAAGCTTTTGCCATGTTGCTTTAAGTCCTTAAACACTAAGAGAATCTTCATGTGATATTCCGCTGCAGTGGCGTAGTCAGCTCTTACTTTTACTGTGGCTGGCTTTTCCTTCTTTGGTTTCCATTCAGATACCACCTTCTCAGAGACCGTCTAAATTGTATCTCCTCACCACTTTCCTTTTTCACTGCCGTGGTAATAGCACCTACCACAGATTTTAATTGCATGATACTTTATTTCCCTGTTTATTGGCTTGCCTATGAGAAAAAAAATCTCCATTAAGTAGAAAATTGTGGGTGCTTTTTTTTTAAATTACCATCTACCATAGTCCTCACACTGAAAAAAAAAAATCCAGCCCCATTGTCACTACATTTTCTTTTTCTTTTTCTTTATACCAGAAAACAAAGGTGTTCTTTGACGTTTCTGATAAACCAATTACCAATTATATAAAGATTGGTACAATTCAACAAGTCATTGACAATTTTATGACATAATTAGTTCTTTCAATCTTTGCATGTGTAGTAAATCACAAAAGGAGATATTCTTAATTTAACTCATTTAAATTCTATTTCAGTATTTATTCACATAGGAAGATGTGGAAGAATTTTAATTAGTAGTGCACTTAGTGACTGTCTAACAATTTTCAAAAAATGAGCTTGCTCAACTTTTACCTTTGTGCACCTCAAAATGATCCATAATAATTTTATCCCTTTTAGTAAATGCCTTACCCATAAAAGCCTAAGTTGTTAATGTGCTAGTAAATTTCCATCTATTTTTCTGAGAAATAATTTACAGGCATCTCAGACTCTCCTAATATTTATGTTAAATGATAATGGAAAGGGAAGAGACAGAGAAAAATAAGTATTTTTTGCATTCATATAGTCACTTGAAGTCATTAATTTTAATTAGAATTATAAAAATAAGTGTAAAATTTCAGTCATTTATAAATAACGTGCACATTGTAAGGGGTCAAAGCACAAAATTATGTACAGTGAAACCAAGGTAGCTGAACTTTTTTCCTTTCTTTTTTTTTTTTTTTGTGGAACTGGGGATTGAACTTAGACCTTTGTGCTTGCCAGGGAAGTGTGCTTATTCTACTAAGCCATCTCCCCAGCCCCCTGAATTTTCTTTTAAATTTTAAAACATTTTTCTAAGGTCTAGAAAACAAATATAGAGAATTAATATTTCCATTATTAATGGAAAAGAAGATGCTCTAGCCAGGCATGGTGGCCTGTGCTTCTACTCCCAGCATCCTGATGCCGAGACAGGAGCATTGTTAGGAGTTTGACACAGTCTAAGTGAGAACTTGCCTGAAAAGAACCAATCAAATAAGCAAGCTAACAAAAATAAGGGTGGTTTCACCACCACTTATTTCACTGTAAAAAACTGTTGTTATAAAATACACCAAACAGAAGAATACATTGTATGTATATTTCAAAGGACAACTATAAAAAAAGAAATATATATCTATTTCATGTCATTCCAAGATGTGACAAGAGATGAAGACTTGAGCTTTCTGTGTGCCTCCTGTAGAAACATCTTTCTTCCTCCAAAGTGGAATCAATCTATTCTTCATAGATTTCCCACATACCTGTGTATCTATAATTTGTGTTCTTTTTCAGGGATTTCAGGACTTTATGTGAATGAAATAATTCTGGATATACTTCTCTCTGAGCAACTTTTTCATTTGAAATGTTTTTGGGATTCACCCATGATGATTTGTGCTATTATAGGATGTGCATTTTGTTGTAAAATTTTGTTAAGTTATGAAAAAAATTGCTATCACTGTATCTTTTAGGACATTGAAATGTATTCTTGAGCACTGGATTTTAAGCTGCTTTGATTCCAAACCTCAGAAATTTTAAATAGCTGCTAAGCACACATGAAAACACTGCATATGTATATGCATACTTATCCAAACTAATATATTTACAAGATGCCATCAACTTCGGTACACCTTGTTGTTTTCTAATATATTCAGCTTTATTTTCAAAAGTGTTGAATGGTCCTCAACATATTGATGGCAGAATACCAAAATACCTAAATACCTGCTTTCAAAAGCTGTAAAGTAACTACTTTTTTTTTTTCTTTTGGCAGAACTGGGGATTGAACTCAGGCCCTTACACTTGCCAAGCAAGCATTTATTCTACTGAGCCATCTCCCCAGCCCCAAGCAATTACTTTGAAGATAACAATGTGCTAACCATTTGTACCCTCCTATCTTCTTTTTAAATTTTGTATCATTGTTTTTATTTTTTTCTCTTTTAAAAAACAATAATATCCAAGGGCTGGTGGTACAGCTCAGTGGACCAAGCGCTTGCTTAGATAAGCTCAGGGACTAGGGTTCAGTCCCTGGCTCTGAATGGGGTGCCGGCCCCGCCCTTGAATGTACTGAACCATCCATGGAGTCTGGGCATGGTGCCACGTGCCTATAATCCCACCACTAGGGAGGCAGAAATCAGGAGATTCACTATGAGTCTGAGCTGTGTAGTGAGACGCTGACCAAAAAACCCCAAAAAATCCATAAGAAGGGACATTTATTTTGTAGTTTAAGAATGAAGGTGACTTAATGAATGTAATCATTGTGTACTGCAGACATGTACTAATAAAAATAAAAATGAACAAAATATATAGAAACATGAAACAAGGAGGTGTGGGGAAACATCAGTGAGGAAAACTTTGGCTCAGGAGGGTAAAGCATGTCTTTACTATCTTGCTTTTATTGACAGTTACATGAACATATACATAATGTCCAAACTTTTATATTACATACTTCAGACATTTGTAATTTATTATATGTCAATTATTCATAAATAGAGTTGCTAAAGTGAAAAAATTAAAAAGCTATAAAAATAAATTTTACTCAGGTTTTCATGAACAAAAGTATGGCTTTAAAATTTTACTAATTTAGTAAAATCGTTTTTGTCCACTATTTAAAAAATCCATTTTAATCACCTCTATTTTTCTTCTGAAGATCCCCTTGCTTTGGGACCGTATCTAATCCAGCCCTATGATCAATTTTTCTTTTCTTTTCCCATTTCTAATATTGATCTGTTAGTCTCCTTACCATCAGAAAATGAGTTTTACTCTGTAAAAGTTCTGCTAGATTCTTTTCTATGTTTACTATTTTACAACAAAATGTATTCCTTATTTAGAATTGTATTTTTCCATATAATCTCCTTTGTGAAAAACTTTTATGATTTTCCCTCACGGTGGGTTGTACTATTTACTCTGAAAAACCCTCTCATCCCAGTTTATCACTGAACCCCCAGGGGGTGTTATTACATGGCACAGCCTGACAGGAGACTTTAGGGTTTGGGCAAATCCATTGTTAACAGAATTTCAGTATAATAAGTATATGTCTACACTGTAAGTCATAATTCTGTCTTCAGTAGGGATCAGATGTCGTTTCTCAGAGTTACTTTCTGACAGTGGAATCCAGGGAAAATTCTGACTCCCAAAGGTTGAGCAACACTGACTTCTTTCTTCTTCGGTGCTTCTGTCCCCTCGTGGTCTGACTCTAGGTGAGCACGGCCAGGCTGACTCTGGTGTCTATTTCCCGCTTCATGCAGATCTGAGGATGCAAGTGAGGCCAAGAGCCTTGGGCTGGAGTTGCACATCTGCTGGTCCTCCTTCCTGGGGACCTCAGCGGCGACCCTCACACCCGAGGCATCCCATATCAGCTCATGAGATCGTTCTTTCTTGGCTGGCATTCTTTACCTTTTGTCACTCTTCTTTCTGGCATATGTTTCTTAACTTGCAATGATTGCATATGCTCTAGGAAATCTTCAGATTTTTTCCAATAATGTGTACAAATACCTTATACATTGTCCATTTCAATTTGTTCTAATTGATTTCTAATTCTTTAACTTGCATTTCACATAACCACCCATGTTTTGGTACAAAAATATTTTGATTTTGTACAAATGTTCATTGAAAATACTTATATATGATTATAAATATACTAATATATGATTATTCTAATTAATTTAATCAATACTTAGATTAAATGTTAATCTAATAGTTATACGTGATTACAAATATAAGAAGGAAATGCAAGTTTCTTCTGTTGTCATAGGGGTTTGAAGCATTAAATCTCCACATAATTAAAGTACTGCAAACTTGTGTTCTCCAAGGTCATCTCTGTCACTTGTCACCAGGCTGGCTTGTTAGAGCAGTATAATACTCAGCGGCATATTCTGATAAGGATTTCAGTTCTATTAAGTATTTTAGGAGTGCAACATAACTAAATGTAAGTATTACATTTAGGAATATTACATTTCTAAAACAGATATTTGCCCAAACCCAATGCTTCTGGTCAATCTGTGGTAGAGTAATAGCCTCAGAGTTTTCAGTGATTAAAGTGGATAAACTATTCCAGGTAGCAAAGGATCAGAGAAAAAAAAGAGAAAGATCTTGAAATGGTGAGGAGGCTGGTAGATAGTGTTTCCAAGAATTGCTTCATAGTACACTCTGAGACATGAGGCATTTCTTTCACCTCTAGATCACAAGGACCTTAAACACTCAGAACACTTGTGCCACATCACCAGTTATGTGCAGTTCTTATACCTGTTCACTCAAGAGAACCAACTATACAAAATAATTCCAGACTCCGCTTTCAGTAATGTCAGGTTTATAGTTTGAAATGGGTTGTACTGGGTAAATTTATGCCAAAAATATTGGCAAACATATGTTATTTTAAAACCAGCCATTGTTAGACTTTGTCAGCTCATGTCTGCTTATGCTTGATCTTTCTCTTCGAACAAATAATGATTACTGGGACACTTTATGTCCCGGGTATTGGCTAAACATACATATTTCAAGTCAAAAAGATTTTCATGGAATTATTTCATTAGAGTAAACATTTTAGCATTTGTCGAGCTTATTTTTCTATGGAAGATGGTAATGTCAGGTAGTACCTTAATTCCCTGGCCTATCAAAAACGAAAAAAAAGTAGTTTAACCATTCTAAATTTGATTTGGCTTTTCATTATATTTCCTGTCAGTTCTGCATCCACTAACTGACCCTTTGAAGTCATGAGAGGGATACAATTTTGACTCAGATCTGCTAGCAGATAATGCAAACTAAATTACACCAGAATGTACTCATTGGGTAAGTATTCTCGATGGAAACCTTCAAAACTTACCCTGAATATGACGGGACCTACTTGGAAATTCTTACTCTCAGCTTTTACTAGCTTGAGTTCAAACTGCATAGCTAATGGAACAAATAACGATGCTAAAAGTAAGTTTAAAAATTATAGATCCTGGCTGTGTCGTGCCGGCCCTCCCCCAAGTCATACTGAGAGGCTGACTGAGACTGGGTGTGTGGTGGGCACCCGTATTCCCAGCACTTGGGAGGCTGCAAACAGGAGGATCACTATGAGTCCTATCTGTGTAGTGAGACCCTGTATTAAATACACTACAAAAGGAAAAATGAAAAAAACATAAATACTTACTAAAACTGCAAAGCAAAAATAACAGATTTTTATAAAAATATTTGAATTACTCTACCAAATATTTCTCCTTTAGCCCGCCTTACCCAGAAGTTTACCAAAAGTTAAAGAAATTTTGGTTGTAATTATTGGGGGAAGGGTGGCATTATTTCTAGCCGGTAGCACTTGAGGCTAAGTTTCCTGAATGGTTAGAAAAGTTCCCACAGAGAGGAATCGTCCTGTCTCAGATGTTAGTAATGTTCAGCTAAAACTTCCAATTGGGCGGAAATTGGGATTACCATCTCATGACCCACAACCTCACAAAACTTCCTTGAAGTCCATTTCAATTACTTCTACTCCTTGTCTTTGGCAGCTGTCACATCTGTTTCTGCAGTTCCAAACTTCAAGCTATCCCACCCTTCCTTTCATATGCTACGCTTCCTTTTCTGATTTGGAACAGTTTAGCAATGATTTTTATCTCTTGTTTCATCCCGTCTTGCCTGCATTCTCCTAAATTATTTTGCCTGACATCCTACTCAACAAAGGAACTTTGTATAAGATCTATCCTCTTTAGGGAAAGGTAAGAAAAAGGGACAAGGAAGGTAACGTAAATAATACACTTGATTTTTTCCTCCCATACATAGGAGAGTTAGAGGACTACACAAATGCTAGTTTTCTTAACTTTAAAATTTTCCTTTGCTATTCAAGCTTTCCATGCTTTGAATTTCATTCTTTATTTGGGTAATTGAAAGGTAGTATCTCAGCAGGTAAGTCTCCTATGGCTTTTAGAATTCTTGCTAAAATATGATTTAGAGCAACATGATTCAAAAGGAGCCTGGCAGAGCATTTTTAAAAAAAAAAGTTGTATAAAGAATGGGCTTCTTTGAAAACTTTGTTTTCTATAGCTATTACTATGCTTTGAAAGTAGAATTACTAATTGTTATTCAGCTAAATTTATTACCATTAATTTGATTCCTACATTGGAAAATTATTTCTTCTCAATACTTCAGAAGCTAATAGAAGCTTTAAGTCAAAATCTTGATACAACAGCCTCATCTTGGTGACTGACCATATTGTTTTTGCAGTTCCAAATTTAATGAGGTGATTATATCTTTAAATTGTACTTTGTGTTTTTAGGGGAGTTTTTTATTTTATTTATTTTTGTAAATATATACATATATATGTAATTAATGTTTTTGAGAAACAAATAGCAATGAGACAGTTTCAAAACTAATTAGTAGGACAGTTTCAATAATTAATACACTGCATATTGTTGTCTTCATAGTGATTATTCATAGCACAATGTGCAGACATGATATCCTGTCTAAACACTATTAGTAGAAATCTTTCTTCTAACTGAATTAAGAGAAAGTAGCTGTATATCTATTTTAACTATTTTGCATATACAGACACAAAATGGTTCTTCATTTGTATCTCCCTTTTTTTAGTTTTATCAGAGTTGGGCATTTGCTTGCCATTTAAATATTGTAGGTGCATGAATTCAGCAAAATAATCTAATATAGTCCAGTAGTCCATAATGGTAGTAGGTTATCCACAGGACTGGCAATGTGAGAAGTCATTGACTTGAGCCTTTTACAGCTCAGCATATTAATATGGTTTTACTGTTTATACCTCTTTTTACACTTTTCTGCTGGCTGGTTAAGACCAACATAAAGCAACACCTGTATAACAAGAAATGTAATTTATGTATCTGACAAGGTCAGGTAAATCCCCTCAGCATTTATACTGAAACCCTGCACCGCAGTTTGTAGATGCTTTGTTAGTGTCAGCCGTGTGGATGAGTCACAGCCATTGCTTGACCAACTTGCTCTCTGTGAAAGCCTGAGAGAATGTTTTCTCTCCATGTGATTCTCCTTGGGCACACCCTATTACACTGATCACTTTCCTCTGTGGCCGATAATCTTTAGGAGAGTTTTGATAGGGATCTTCTCCTAAAAAAATTGTGGGCTTTTAAATTATAATTTTAAGGTTCTAATTCTCCATCCCTGCTAAAAGATATTCCCAAGTTTTAGCATTCAAAGAGCAACCGGTCTAATTGGCCTCTGGGAAAAGCCTCTGACCAACTTCATCTTCAACACATGGCAATCAAATGCAGAATTACAGACCTCAAAAACTCATAAAACTTCAGTCACCTTTGAGATAAGTAAATGGGCAGACAATAGATAATGTCTATTACTATCCTTTATTTATAGCAACAATATAATCTTCTAGTACCACTAAATGTGGGCCTCTACCCTTGTGTAATCCATCATCTCTCACTTTACCATTTGGAGCATCTGCAAAAAGGGCCATAAATCTCTCCCCATGCTGTGTAAATGATTCAGGGAGCTCAATGTTCTCTTAACAAATATTTATTGAAAGCCAGAGATGTGATAGATACTGCAGTAGATTAAAACTAAAGAGGTGGAGGTAACCACAAGAGACAAGGGGTTTGCTCCTCAGTAATATTTGCTAATATATGCCATTCAAAATGAGTTTTACACACCAGTAACAGTGACATTCCTTGGAAGTTTGTTAAAAATCCAGAATCACAGACTCAACCTGACCCATAGAATTGGGATCTATGCTTTTAAGTTCCTCATTTGCTCTATGTGAATATTAAAGTTTGACACGCATGGATTTAGCAGATATTATCAAAACTGATTTTGAAGTTAGGAGAGAACTATGGACTACCTTTAAGTGGTCAAGTACTCATAAAACTAATAAAAAACAAAGTGTATTTAAAACTTCCAAGAAATAGATGCACATCTTTAAATATAAACATGAACATATGAGATGACTCCTGTTAAAATTATGGAAAAAAGATGAATTATTATTGCTACTTATAGTATTACTAAACAAATGTGTTTAAACTGGAGGAATTCAAGAATAATGACAGGAAGCTATATGATATTTTTGGAGGAAATTGTCTATTGAATCTCACGCAAAAAGAACAAGAGGAATGGAGTGTCTGGTTAAAATAATTTAAATCATGGAGCTATCTTTAGGTGATTCTTGGAAAATATTATCTCATAGCCCTTGATTTTTGTGGATCACAAATAAAAATCATAAATGGAAAAATGTCTTTTCTTTGGGGAAAGAAAGTATAGCTAAGATGGAGAATAAAAAGTAGATGGAACAGGAAGTAAACAAAAGAGATAATTTGAAACAAAAAATGAGTCTAAAAGGGAAGGAATAATTTAGGAAATATATAGCATCTGCAATGAGTTCTCCAGACATCAAAAGAAGAATGTAATTCTGAGCTTGGTATTCCCAAATAGTCAAAATAGCCATGAAGTACTGTGAACAACTTAGCAGGGACATGATGTCGAGGACAAACCCACACCCTCAGCCTTGTACTCAAGCAAGTCACATGCAGCTGCCTATGCCAAGTCCTTGCTGGAGTCCTCTTATGAGGGCAAACGTTCTCAGGATTGAATCAGTGCCACAAACGAAGAAAAAAGCGCTAAGCCCAGAGCACAAATTTCCTGTATGAATAAGTCAAAAAACTGAATTGTTCTTCAAGAAATTGTTGCGCCTGTACAAAAATGCTTGTAAATTTTGTGGACAGTACTCATATTAAATACACACTCTTAGGCATTGTTTATTAAAAGCTAAAGAAATAAACAAATAAATAAAATATTTTATAGAGCAGTCAGCTTTCATTTAGGAGCTGAAAGGATTTGGGAATGAGCCATTTATTATTGATTTTAAGCATTTTGGAAGAACACAGTATTTGGAATGTAGCCAAAGATAGTGTGCCAACAATATGGGATTAAAGAGTTTTCTAGTTCTGCTACTTATGAAGCACACAATTCAACAACGAAGTGCTTAGTACCAGAATTCAGTTCACCTTGTCCTTGGGAATTATTTATGATGCAATAATACCAACACAGCTTGTATCCTTCTACTCAAGAAGTATTAATTAGGCTGTTCGTATATGCTAGTCATGATGAGGTGAGTATTCAACCAAATTGAAGGTATGAAAAGCATAACAGCAAGTGAAAGAATGTCAACCTTGGTGCTTGGGAAATGAAATCCGGACTTATTATCTCGGGTCCTACATCTGGACTCTAACACTCTGGACTAGTAATGTTATTGCCCTGATGTACCCATAGTGGAATTAATTAACTCATTCTATCTAGTGACTGTATATAAAACATTGATAAGCACTGTGGAGCTGGGGGTAATCTCAAATAAGAAAAGCAAAAATGATTTAATGACTGTTAAACATGTCAGAGCCAATTTAGTAATAGTAATTAATTTAGATTCATTCAGTAGTTAATTCACTGGCCCTAGCAAAAGGTAATTGACAAAGTAAAGCACATAAAGAAAGGACTGTGTACTTTATTTCCTTTACAATGGTGCTTGTCACATTTAATCTTGAGTAACTTACTGTGTCGTTTTTAGTTGTAAACTCCCTGGAATTAAGAACTGGTTCTATATTGGTCATCACTATAGTTATAGAAAATAATAAAAAGAATGAATGTTTCATTCATCTTAAGCTGTTACTGAGAAAATGTTCATCGTCCTAACTACCAAAGAATGAAGTAGTAAAAAATAGTGTGACTCCTGTCTTCTTGCTTTTTATGAAGTAGTGAGGGAGAAGGACACTGATTATAGCAGGAGGGAGTCAGTGCAATGGAAATGGATTTCCTGCTTGGTGTGTCACCATGGTGTCCAGGAAATCTTTCTTTGAAGAAGTGATATACTGTGACCAAAAAAATGAGGTATTAACTTGCTGATGTGGGAAAGAAAGAGATGTTCCAGGCAGAAATTCCACACAAAGCCCCCAAGATTTTGGGGCACTTAGCACAAAGAATGTGTTCAAGGATCATCTGACTGTGTTAAAGAAAACCTAGAAAGAGTAGCTTAAGGATTAAGCTGGATAAAGCAGCTAGAGGTAAACTTATCCATGGGTTCAGGGGCCATTTAAGTGTTTTAGAAATTATAATCTGGTCATCATAAAGCATAAGGTTTTAAGAAAGGTTCTGGTGTAGTATAATTCACGTTTATTATACAATGAATTGAGCCACATGTGAAAAATGGGATATAGTGGGCCAGAAAGAACGCTGCAAGATTGGCTAAGAGCCTTGGAGTGTGAAAGTGAGAGGCCAGTGAAGGAGACAGGGCCAAGAGTACAGATCAAGATACTCAGGGACACAGACAAGTGGGGAAGGGGAATTTATAGAACTTGTTTGTTGATACAGGGAATAAAGGAAGAATGAAAGGGTCCAGACAGAGAATAAACATCCTTATTCAGCATCTGAAGAGGGTGGCTTTCAGGTATTATTTCTGAGACTTCTGTTTCCTGAAACAGGTCAGCCATAATGATAAATGGAATGCTGTCCAGTGTAGCACACATGCAGTTGCAGGGTACTAGATAACATGTTTTCAGACAAACAGATGTCTGGTTTGACTGTGAGGGAATTCTTCAAATGCAGAAAACAAAAAAATCAACAATCAGTCGATTCATCAGCCTTTGACACTGGCTCCGTAGGTGGGACTGACCGATCTGTAAGGAGTAAAGCCAGGCTTTCTGTCTTTTAACAACAAGCTTGTTGAGGGAAATGTATAATGAAACTATCATTATTAAATAAAGATTGGTTTATTTCATTCATCTGGATCTATTATCCCCCACCTAAATAAGATTGCTTTTAAGCATATATAGCACATTACATAATTTCATCAGTAAATATTTGTTTTCATTACTAAAACATGAAAATTATTCTTTAACTATGGACACAAAACTCTTAGGACACTTGAGAAATGAATGCACTTTTTTGATACCAATATACACTCAGATTTTCTTAATGATATGGCACTTTTAAAAATACTTTTTGAATTGAAATCCAAATCAGATCCAAATTACTATTCATTGGTAGGACTTTTATAATTTATAAATTACTCTGCTTTTAGGGTCACTCTTTTTCTTTTCTTTGTGTTTTTGTGACACTGTCTAACTGTAGTTTAGGGCTGGTCTTGAACTCATTGTGTATTTTAGACTGGCACTGGACTCCTCATGACCCTTCTGCCTCAACCTCCCAGATGCTGGGGTTGCAGGCTGGAATCATACTTATTCCTTGGGATTCATTTATTGCAGAAGCCAGGTTCTTAGGACCTTTGAATTTTATGAATCTCCAGTGCTTGAACTTAAAGGAAACCTCATCTGAAGACCAGAAGACAACCCATAAACAAACGAAGTATACATTTCAAACAGAAAACATATAAACCAAACAGAAGCCAACCACACCAAGAAACACCAAGAGAATAGAGAAAGTAAATAAATATGTTTCAAAGACAGAAAATGTATTTGCCTGTCTTGTCTCATGGGAAGAGGAAACCGGCAGAAGAAAGTGAACAGTGTGAAAGGATACACTTTAAAACCTGTATTCAAGAATTTCTACAAAAATGTTCCAAAGAATACATTATTATTAAAAATAACTGAACATATCAGGAAACACACACTATGACTGTCATTGATTAGAAAAAGTACTGTTGATTCAGACTATTAGAGCTGCTGATATGAAAATGATCACGTATAGAAGTATACACATTTGAGATCATACAAAAGGTATTTGAAGAGGGCTGAGGGTATGGCTCAGCAGCGTAAGCCCCTGCCTGGCAAATGCAAAGTCCTGAGTTCAATCAATCCTGAGTACCACACACACAAAAAAGAGAGCAAATTGGTCAAGCAATGGCTGTGACTCATCCACATGGCTGACACTGACAAAGGATCTACAAACTGGGGTACAGGATAAATCTTGAGGGGACTTGACTGACCTTGTCAGAAACAGAAGTTATATTTCTTGTCATATAGGTCTTGCTTTATCTTGGTCTTAACCAGCCAGCAGAAAAGTGCAAAAATGAGGTATAAAAAGTAAAGCCATATTAACAGGCTGAGCTGTAAAAGGCTCAAGTTAACAACTTCTGACATTGCCAGTCCTGTGGATAACCCACTACTATTATGGATTATTGGAGTATATTAGATTATTTTGCTGAGTTCACACAGCTACAATATTTAAATGGCAAGGGAATACCCATCTCTGACAAGACTAAGTAAAAAAAGGAGGTACAAGTGAAGGACAATTTTTTATCTGTCTATACAAAATAAGTTAGATAGATATAGAGCTACTTTCTTTCAAATCAGTGAGAAGAAAGATTTCTACTAATATTGTTTAGACAGGATATCATGCTGCATCTTGTACTATGAATAACCACAACAAAGACAGCAGTATGAAACATAGGAGTCTGGGAGATGGCTCAGTAGAATAAATGCTTCCCTGGCAAGCACAAGGGCCTGAGTTCAATCCCCGGTTCCGCAAAAAAAAAAAAAAACAAAAACAAAAACAAAAAAAAAAACAACAACAACAACAATATATATATATATATATATATATATATATATATATATAATGTATGAATTATTAAAATTATCCCACTAATCAGTTTTGATGTCTCATTGCTATTTGTTTCTCAATAAAATTAATAAAAAAAGAAAATTATAAAGACAGAAAAAGAAAACCTTTGTTATTATGTGTAGCCATGACCTAATTTTTACTAATTTTTTCAGTACTATATATTTAACTCAGGGCCTGACACATGATAAGCAATTGCTCTATCATCAAATTGTATCTCCAGCCTTTAATTTTTTTTTTTATTAAACTCACATAGTAGTTACTACTGAAGTGAGAAAGAGGATTTTTTTAATCTATGGCTCAACCTGAAAAGTCTAATAGAATTTCTTAAAGGCTGAATTATATTAGAACATAAAATATAGAGCAATAAACAGCAATTTTATAAAGTTGGTAAAGTAGTTAATGAGAAGTCATTCTGAAGACATAGAAAGTGCAACCCCCAATAGAGTCAGGCACCTCATCTTTGACAAAGGAGCCAAACATGTTCACCAGAAGAAAGACACTCTTTATAAGAGGCACTGGAACAACTGGCTTTCCACATGCTGAAAACACATCTAGACTCATGTCTATCACCAGGCACCAAAGTCAAAATGAATCAAATATTTAAATGTTAAAATATGGACGCTAAATTTACTGGCTGAGAAAACTGGTAGGAATCTCAAAGACAGGTATAGGCAGAAACTTCATGAATAAACCTAGACTTGCAAAAGCAAGGATACAAAGAATTAACAAATGGTATCTCACCTTATTTTTTTAATAATTTTATTGAGAAACAAATAGCAATGAGACAGTTTCAAAACCAATTAGTAAGGCAGTTTCAATAATTAATACATTGCATATTGTCACCTTACTGAAAAGCTTTTGCACAACAAAGGAAATCACAAAGTGAAAAGAAAACCCACAATGTGGGACAAAAAAATCACAGCCAGTTTTCCCTCAAACAAAGAACTTCTATCCAGAGTATATAAAACGTTGAAATAAAAATCAGGCCTGCAAAATTCAAAGATCCAACCAAAAATTGGGCATCTGAGATGAACACACACTTCTCAGAAGAAGAAATACAAATGGCAAATAAATATCATGAAAAAATGTTCAGTATCATTGGTCAGTGAAGACATGCAAATTAAAATAACACTGAGGTCCAGGGAGATAGCTGAGTGGCATAAGAGCCTTCCTGGCAATCACAAGGTCCTGAGTTCAATTCCTGGGACCACAAAATTAAAACAACAACAAGAACAACAAAATCCATTGAGGTTCCCATCTCAACTGTTGGTTGAGAGTGATGACTGGTGCAACCACTATGGAAATGTGGAGATTCTTTAAAAAACCAGGATTAGAAGTCCCTTTAATCCAGCTATTTCCCTTTTGAGTATTTTTGCAGAAGAATTGAAAACATACCACAGCAATCTATGCACACCAGCATTTATAGCAGCACAATTTGTAACAGCTAAATCTTGCAAACAATCCAAATGCCCATCAACCAAGAAATGGATAAAAAAGATTTATAAATGTAATGGAGTACTACTCAGCCACAAAGGATAAACTTCAGACTTTTATAGGTTAAAAAAATGCAACTCACAACCATACCGGTAAGTGAAATAAATCAGACCCATATGTGTAAGCATCATATTGTCTCACTAGTGTGAGAAACTGAATGAGTAAATAAGATCCAAAATATATAATAGATATTGTGAATGTGGAAGAAAGTGTTCTGAAGAAACTGTGGAGGTGGGGGAGGGAGCAAAAGAAAGGAAAGGGAAAAAATGTTCTATACATGAGATAAGATCAGCATATAACTAGTTTCTCTTAGCTCATTGAAAAGATAGAGTTGTGCTAATGTTTGGACAAGGTATCATGCCTGTGTCTTGTGCTCTGAATAACTATTATGAAGAAAATGTGTGATGCACTAATTATTGCAACTCCTAATAACTTCTTCTGAAACTATTTTATTGCTTTGTTTTCCTATTTAAAACAGAAAAAAAAAAGGATCAGAGATATAGTTTGGCACCAGCCTGGCAAGAATGAGCTCTGGAGTTTGATTTATGGTACCCGCAAAAGATAAATAATTAAAAATGTTTTGAAAAAAGAAAATATACCCAAACTTTTCATAGAGGAAGAACATACAACTAATTGAATTTTCTGGAGAATGGAGTTGTAATTAAAGAGAGAAATATATGATTTCTTTTCAAAAATGAAGGAAAGACGTTTAACTCCAGATCTGAGAAAGATTAAAGAAATCCATCCAGAGTGCAGCAAAAATTCAGGACCCCAGAGACAAAGAATAGAATTAAAACAAAGAGAAAGGAACAAAAGTTGCCTAGAATGGATATAAGGTTAGAATCTGATTTACAAGTAATTTCTCACTAATAACCGAGTTTATTAATAAGGAAATGAAAAAAACAACAGAGAAAATTATCTTCAAAATATTCAAGAAAATGGTCATTCTAGAATTCTATTCTAGGTGTGCTTTTTCAATAATGAAAATGAAATACATTTTCAAAGATTGAAAATCTGTATTTGTTCAGATTGTTGTATAGAAATGTCTGAGAATATGCTTTAATAACACGAAAATAAATTCCAGAAAATTCACCAATAGGTAAAAGGAATGGTATCAGAAAAATGGCAAAGCACATAATAAAATCTTAACAAACATTATACAAAACAATAATAGCACTTTATATTAAGGATGGTTATGTAGAGAAATTCTTGAATGTGTGTACTAAAAGGTATTTACAGAAATGCTCAGGTAGCCTTTGAGTAATGGCTAAGAGCTTAAAATATGTATTCATTGACTATAAATATATAAGCTAACTGTGGCATATTTCTACAGTAGTTATTATCTAGTGGTGAAAGGAAGGAACTGTAGCTATTTTCACAACATGGATGAGCTAAGCCAATATGTTCTCAGGTGTTTTTTCACAAACCTGTGGTTTTAGTACAAAGTTGTGAGAAGAGGGCAAAAATGGAAGACAATCTGTTTTTACTTCTAGCTTGATGACTGAATTTAGATATAATCTAATGAACAGGGACACTTTTCCATAATTTTATCGGCTATTTTATCTCATATAATCAACTAAAGTCTGCCTGGGTCAGCTTTTCATCAACTTACTAATTATAAGAAAATGTAACATTAGTTGCTTCTTATCATCTTGAACATTTTAGTAATATTAACCCTAACTTTTCAGCTATATTGCCTCTGTTGATTGTCAACATATGACAGTAGAGCTAGGCAATATACTAGCACACATAGACCAGGCTTTCCTCCTCTCTTAGCTTTTTGATTTGACACGAAGTGGAAGCATTTTTCTCTTTTTAAATCATTTCATTATATGATAAAAAAAAATCTGAAGTTGGAGTTTTTAAGGGAATTTAGGTGAGAATTTATGTCTTATAATATTGAACCTAAATGTGATTTTAGCACTGAAAGCTTCTCTGAGGGTAGGTATAGTTTCAGGCTTACAAGTAAACAATGTATGTTTTACAATATTAATTTTCAAAATCGTTTCTTCCTTCCATATGAGATACACTCAGAGGTTTTGGAGCACGTGTTCCACTGAGCTAAACCCTAGTCCCCCAATACTTCTGTTTGAAGTTAACATGCACTTAGTGTAGCTATCGAGGTAGGATGATATTTAAATATTAATTCAATTATGGAAGTTGACTTGAAAAGAATATGTCTTGGATATAAGTAATTAATACCCATTAAATTTTTTAGAGGTGAACATTAATGAATGAGATGAGGGGTAATACATGTATATGAGGAAAGGCACAAAGGTAAGTTATTAGCATTTAGACAAAAGGTAATGTTGACACAATCTTTTCTGAAAATAAAGGCATTTAACTTACCTGTCAGTGAAAGATGATGGGTTTCAAGTTCTGAATTGTGGAGTCTTATAGTATTGTTTAGTGTATTTTGTTAGATTTGTTCTTTATAATGATCTGGTAAAAATGAGGATTCTTTGTTAAATTGGTTTGAAAATTTCTAAATACACTTTTCAACTTCCAGAGAATGATGACATTTTCTCATGGTAATGGTTCTGAGAAGATTTGCTAATGAAATATCTATTTAATTTAACTTGACAGAAATTTACCTGCCATCTTGTGATGGATTTCTTTGTATTATATTGTTTTCATGTACTCTCTGTTAGCACCCTGTAGAACTAGAAACATCTTTGGGGAATTAGTTTCTTTCTCATTGCTCGGACAAAATACCTGACCTGCATAAGTTGCAGATGGAAAGGTGTATTTTATCTCAGAGTTTGTAGAGGTTTCAGTTCATAGTTGGCTGGCTCCATCGCAGAGAAGCACAGTGGAGGGGCTCTGCGGAGTAAAACCTACTGTGATGTGGCGGCAGGAAACAGCAGTATTTCTTCTGCTTTCCCATTTTATTCAATCCAGGTACAAGCCTACTGATTGGCCACCAGCCATTACCAGCGTGGGACTTCCCTTCAGCCCTGTTACCCTATTATTCGTCGAGGTCTAATCACTCCCAAGAGCCTCACCCATGAGCGGAAAGGTTTTGGGGCATCTAGATACAGGCCATGACAGAAAAGCCTTGAGAGGTGATGACAGGATCAACCTTGCTTTGTTTACAATAACCATAACTAAGAGTCCAGGAAATGACACTAGCTGACATGCATTAAGCACTTGCATGACAGAGATAAATTTAGGCTCTTTGATTAGTTTAGCACTCAAAGAACCACCGTATGTAAGGTATTTTAATTTTTCAGTTTTTAAAATTCTTAGTACATGTTTGTGATAAGTGATATTTGCATTCATTTTGGGGAACTGGCCATGTATGGGACCTATCTTGATAACTTCAATCTCCTTTCTTCCCCACTGCCTTCTCCTCTTACCTTTCCCCTATACCCTTTCCCATTTGCACAAACCTGGCTTCTTTTTGCCTTTGTTTACATTTAGTTTCTCTAGGAACCATGCAGTATTTAATGGTTTGCATCTGAGTTATATCATTTAACATTGTGGCCTCAGTATCTGTGTACTTCTTGCAAATGACATGAATTTATCCTTTATGGCTCAATAATATCACATTTTCTTTGTCCATTTATCCATTGATAGGTATCTATGCAGTTTCTAGGGCTTAGCTATTATGAATATGGTACTATAAATATGAGAATTCATGCATCACTGTTGTAGTTTGTTTTGATAAGCAGTTGTTTGATCCATTTGATTTTGGTATATGGTGAGAGATATAGGGCTAGTTTCATTCTTTTGCATTTCAATAACCAGAGTCTCAGCACCTGGGAAAACTGGATATCAACTTTGTTAAAGAGACTGTCTCCTCCAGCCTGTGCTTTGACCTCTTTATGAAAGCCTGGTGGGCTCAAGATGCTCAGCATTTACTATGAGGATGATGATTCCTGTTACATTCCATTAGTCTACATATCTGGTGGGGTGGTGGAGCCTCCAGGTGCTGATGTGACTCTGAAGAGTAGGGGCTGAGTGAGTGGACAGAAGACCTGAGCAGAGGAGTCTGGATGAGTCCCCAGGCTACTCCTGCGTGGGTCTCTAACCTTCCATACTTCTGATTACTCCTTTGCCAAGATAAGAGACTGGATGCAGCTGCACTGGGTCTTCAGTAAGCCAAATGTTAAAGACAATTCAATGTAATTACTAGTATAATTTCTGCACTAGTTCTTTTAAAATAACAAAAATGTCTCATATGCAGGTATACCTAGGACCTGCAATAATTAATTAATGTATCTGAATTTCTATGATTGCTTCTTTTCAGTGATACATATCAGGATGTTTTATAATCATCTTACATAGTGGTACAAATACAGATAACTAATTTTTAGATTAAAGTTGCCTACATTTTTATTTTGAAAGCAGTCCTTCTTTTTTTGGGGGGGCCGGCTCAGCCTACCCTGAGGGCAGGGCTGGCATGGCATGTGGTATTAGGGATAGAATTGTGGTCCCCTGAACCTGCCTAAGCTTGCCTTAGCAGGTGTTTTAGACTGCTGAGCTATCTTGCCAGCCCTTGAAAGTAATACTTCTGAGTGAGACACATTTTCTTCCTTTTCTGAGATTCTATGATTAAACTGATTATAAAGTCTAGTGCGACTTATGAGATTCCCTACTCATACACTTAAGCTGACTACAGAAGATATGTGGGTACCACGACATTCTCAAAATTATCTTAAAAATGACACAAAAGTGTGACTTTAATTGAGCACCTGTTCATATATCAGGTACTATAATAGATTTATGTCCCATAATAAGCCTATGAGATAATTTTAAACTTTCTCAAGGTTAAGTATTAATGAAAAACTTTAGCTCAATAAAATTAAATCAATTGCTCAAAGTCTTATAATTAATAGATAACAAATCAGGATTCAAATGTAGATTTCTTTTATCTCAAATGTTAAACTCTTTTAATCTGTTATTTTCCTTGTCAACCCAAATGTTTAAAGTGCATTAAACCTTACTTTTAATAAAAAGCATAGGGCACTATATTCACTATGTATGTATTTCTGTTTTTTTGCAGAGATAGTGCTATATCATAGATTTAGTTACAAATATTTTTTACAACTCATAAATACTAATTTTATATTTCTTTATAAAAGGTAACATACAGTTCTAAGAAATGGATTTGCTTATTTGATATTGTCCATCCTAGGAACCCAAAATCTAACTGCAGTAGCTAGTGAAATTCACTGCATAAAATATCTAGAGTGAAATTTATTAACAAAAGTTTTTGTGGGAGGGTGCTTATGCTTTAACTCAATGAATTAAATGAAACTTGGAACAGTTTGTCAAAATTTTATATAAGCATAAAAAAGTTTATCTGAAAATATACTATAAATTATTTATATTTAGTGATCCCTTATAATTAATGGTTCTTTTATAAACATCCTATGATGTGGTATTGGTGAAATGAAGCAGTATGTAGATCTTTAAAGAGGATCCACAGTGCTTCTTCCCATTGATTCACTCATTATCTCTTCATCAGTGACTTTGTGCTTATAACTCCCATCAGAATTTGTTTCTTAGCTTCCTGAACAGCGCATTATACTTGACATTATTTATTGACATTTGCCCTTAATGTTTCATAGTGTTCTTAATCTCATCTCACCAAAATATTCAATAATGACAACATATTCATTTCTTTCCATATCCACTCTACCTTCTAATTAAGCATAGGTGATAAATTGAACAACCTGATTCAGAAACCTGGGCAATATACTTCGGTGGTCATCTACCCCCACTCCCAAACCCAATCCATTACTAGTTCTGACTTTTTGTAATTCCTCTAAGCAGCCTTCAAATCAACCCATTTCTGTCCATCTCCTTCCTAATCCTGAGTCTAAGGCAACATACATATGTCATGGATGACTTCAATGACTTCTTTCCTGGACTTACTGTATTTCTACCATGCATCCAATTCTTCACACTGTTACTAGAGAGAACTTCTGTAAATGGTAAAGTTTTATCCTATTATTTTGTGTTTGAAATTCTACAGTGGCAAATAAAGAAATGAAATTCTTTGGTGTCTCCATATAGCCCTTAGAATCATATCCAAAAGTTTAAATATGGCCCACTGTCTTTTGTGTACTCTTCTCCAGTCATATTGATCTTTTAGCACTCCCTAAATACCATTATTTTCTTTTCTTCAAGGTCATTGCTTATTAACTTCATTTGTCTGTTTTTTTTGTTTATTTATTTATTTATTTATTTGGATTTTGAAAATTCTTTTTATTTATTTTATTGTATTTATTTTTTTAATTGAAGAATAGCAATGAGACAGTTTCAAGACAAATTAACAGGACAGATTTGATAAATTAATACATTGCAAATTGTTTTTGTAATGTTTTGGTATCGTACAAGGTGCACACATGATATTATACTTACAGACATTATTATAGCAGATGACTCTAATCAGTGAATTAAGAGAGTGTAGCTGTTTACTTATCTTATTTTTGTTTTTCATTTTTGAAACTTGTTTATTTGACAAAATCATATAATTTTATGATGTACAACATGATCTG